>JAECUM010084910.1:0-12967 GCA_016617855.1 Megalonaias nervosa | reverse complement strand
AAAAAAAAATGGTACGTCTTTAAGTTTCTGGAGTGAACGAAACGAATGCTTCTTGCTCGACAGTATATATGTGGCAAATTACCTCAGACTTACACAGCAATGTGGTCACAAGTCATCAAATCGGTATGTGGAACATCATGTTGATTCCTGAGGACATCTAGTTGTCCATTCAGTCGGTTGATACGTTATTTTAAAGAGTTATCTTGAGAAAACAAGAGCATAAAATGGAATAGCAAATTCCAATCCTACATCCCAACCTGCATCCTCGCAATATGCCAGTACTCGTCCCCTATAACCCCAACCCTCCTGATTGTGATCTAGAGGTGAACATGCAAAAATAAATCCGTTATAGACATGGCACGTCTTCCTGCTTTGATCGTCTATAAAAAGCTGCGTTAGAAAATACTTGAAAATATTGTTTTCAAGCTACGAAGTTCCGACCGCATGAAAACCCCATCTTCGATCTGACATCGATATATTTTGTTAAAAACTGGATCCAATCCCATTTTCACGGTACAGCTATCCCTCGTTAAAACTCGCTCTGTTATAATGCGATCCCAGATATGGTACAGTACCACTATCATACCCAAACGACACCAATGTATAACAATATGGTTGAAAGAAAACGACATAAAGCTTAGTCTCATAACTTTATTTCCTTTTAAAATCATTATCATAAAATTATCATTCCCGGTGTACTGCGGTACGGTATATAATACAGTTCTCAATACTTCGCAGTTTAGTACATACAGCAATTCTCATTACAACGTTGCTCGATCCATAATGCGGCCAGCAGTTTTGGAACCTGATTACTTTGTTATGATAAGGGAGAGCTGTATAAAATATAATTAGCATATCAAACCAGTTCGCAGCATCTTAGTAAATGAAATCCGGAATAATCCCAAAATGTGCAAATTGCCTACAAATTTCGTTAAGTGAATACTAAATTAGTCTCATAAATCATCTTCAAAATATTTAAAATATCAAATCAGTTTCAAAGCATGTTTTATTATACAAGGAAAACTTATTTATCATTTTTAAATTTGGTTTCCTTGCAATACCTTCAAACTGAAAATTTATTTATTATATTTATTAATATTTCGTTACTTTATAATAGGCAAATGTTGTAAAAAAATGAGCACGTCCTGTTATGTTGTAATTCACTATTAATTGTGGCCGCTCCCCACATTTACTAGTTCCTTGTTCCTGGTCTTCTTTGGCGGATGTTGTCGAAAATTTTTAAAATTGTGACTATTTACTTTTTCTCGTTTATCTTTGTCATATCGTTAACTTTTCTGCTTGAGTATCATAAAACAACCGATTTGATCCTACACACTTACACAAAAGATATGCAGACAGAAATATAAATCATATTTTAAACATTGCATTGACGATATCAACTTACAAAGAGACAATCAGACTGATGCATGTTCATTGATTCAAATATAATTTATATGGTATACAATGAATATATATATATATATATATATATATATATATATATATATATATATATATATATATATATAATTATCACTAATTTCCAAAATGTCTGAAAATAGACCCCTAATTTGTATATTGGACATTATAAACAACAGGAAATACATGCTTGAACTTCAATATTTCCCATACGCTCAGATCAGCACAGTTATCAAAAGTATGTTAATCATGTGCTCATAGAAAAGTATACGCTATCACTAGAAGCAGACGATCAGGAGTGCGACATTTATAGATGATTGTTACTTTCTATATGCTAAGTTATTTTGTAGAGTGGGTTTTGAAGAGAAGATAGTAAAATTTCAAGTAGTAAGTGTATCATATTTCTTAGCAATCTTCTCTGAGGACCAACTCTGCTGCTATCGAGCAACTCCGCCATATGTACACTTCTTAATGCGTTACGTTACTACTGCAGCAAGGGAAGCAGATGTACGAAGTACTTCCGATTACAGAGAGTATACGCTTGACGCAAATTTAGCAATGGAGAGCATACATTGTTTGTATGATAAGAAAGTCATAACACAGCCATGTGTATATAAAAATTGCTCAGATTAAAAATTAAAAATTAATTTTATTAAAACGAATTACATTAATATTATGCAATGTTGAAATTGTATTGAATTATTTGTTTCATCTCGTAACATGTAACATGTAAGCACAATGAAAGAGAAGGAAATGATAATATCTCAAAACCCTTACTGCCTAAAACTAATACAAAAGGCTTTGCATTGTAGATAACTAAGCACATCGCATTAAAGTAGAAAATTTATCTGAAGACAAAAGTACTACATGTATTTCTAATTTTCTTTCCTTCTTCAGATTTAACATTGTCTTTTAACACAATATTGGCTATCATATAATGCCTTTTAACACAATTTTGGCTATATAATGCCTTTTAACACAATATTGGCTATATAATGCCTTTTAACACAATATTGGCTATATAATGCCTTTTAACACAATATTGGCTATATAATGCCTTTTAACACAATATTGGCTATATATAATGCCTAGTTTAACACAATATTGGCTATATAATGCCTTTTAACACAATATTGGCTATATATAATGCCTAGTTTAACACAATATTGGCTATATAATGCCTTTTAACACAATATTGGCTATATAATGCCTATTAACACAATATTGGCTATATAATGCCTTTTAACACAATATTGGCTATATAATGTCTTTTAACACAATATTGGCTATATAATGCCTTTTAACACAATATTGGCTATATAATGCCTAGTTCAACAAAATATTGGCTGTATAATGCCTAGTTCAACAAAATATTGGCTGTATAATGTCTTTTAACACAATATTGGCTATATAATGCCTTTTAACACAATATTGGCTATATAATGCCTAGTTTAACACAATATTGGCTATATAATGCCTTTTAACACAATATTAGCTATATAATGCCTTTTAACACAATATTGGCTATATAATGCCTTTTAACACAATATTGGCTATATAAAGCCTTTTAACACAATATTGGCTATATAATGCCTAGTTTAACACAATATTGGCTATATAATGCCTAGTTTAACACAATATTGGCTATATAATGCCTTTTGACACAATATTGGCTATATATAATGCCTAGTTTATCACAATATTGGCTATATAATGCCTTTTAACACAATATTGGCTATATAATGCCTTTTAACACAATATTGGCTATATAATGCCTTTTAACACAATATTGGCTATATAATGCCTAGTTTAACTCAATATTGGCTCTATGATGCCTTTTAACACAATATTGGCTTTATAATGCCTAGTTTAACACAATATTGGCTATATAATGCCTTTTTACACAATATTGGCTATATAATGCCTTTTAACACAATATTGGCTATTAGGAGGATATTGAACACGCGACCCTTGATCTATGAGTCGGACTCTCTACCAGCTGAGCTACCGCGGCTCATTACAGACACTTACGTGTATCACATTAAAATTCCTGGTAACTAAAACATGAATCGGAAGAAAGAGTTAAATGTTGTTTTATATTTCTTTGTTTTGGCACGAGCAAACTGTATTGAGACTTTACAGATACCATTCTGGAGGAAATACAATGAAACCTGCTCACTCATGTGGATTTACATACCATGGACATGAACATGACGTCATAAATTCATCTTAAATATTTCTGACTGATATGCGTTTGCCTGTTGCTTATCTCGAGGATGTGAATTTGCTTTGCTGTCATTTAATTTGTTTAATTTACTTTAATTCGTCAACGTTCAGAGAGATGTCTAGCGCTCCAAAATTATTTTCTTTTAACAGGCTCTGGCTTTGCTTCTCCTTCAGAGCGGTAAACGTTTAAGCTGGTCGGTTGACTCGGGTTAATTTCACACTCTCCTCTAAATATAGACGGAAACATATACCAATTCTCGTGTATGACCATCCGTTCTTCCATCCGTCCAACACAGTGTCGTTAGCGCAACTAACCTCGCAGGCCTGATGGATTGCAATGAATCTTGGTAAATATTATTACAGTCATAAGCTGAAGATGTATATATCGACAAATCGCCTTGCACACTCAATATTTCGCAGAGTTATTGGCCTTTTGTGTCTTGTCGATTAATGACGCAATCTCGCTAGGTCACCTGGTCGCCCTGATTTGATGGACTGCATGAAATGTGGCAAATATGGTCATTAATTCTAGATACGCATGTCAAACAGTCGCTATTGCTCCTTATGTCTTATTGATACTTTTGCACATACGCGCTTCCACAGGCTTGAGGCCCGATTCTGGGTAGAGGAAAACATATGGTTTACTTAGATCTTATCCTTATCTTGCCTAACAAATGTCTAATTTCGTCATCATAAAATTTCTCAAAATCAATCCTGGATAAAACTTTGGAATACATTTCAACACGTTATTGATTATAAGTATTTAGTTTTGAAACAAAAATACAGGTTACCTAGAATAATTGTCTTCTCTATTCAAGATAAAGGTCTAAAAGAAGATAAACTGAGTAAATCACCTACTCAGATGAGTCAGATAGTTGTGTTTGATAGGTTGAATGCCATTAATGATATCGTGCCGAAAAAATCAATAGCTAAAGGCAGTACATAGTAGAGTAAAATTAGCGCTACTAGCCTCGCAGTTTTTGACGTCTAGATACACCTATCGAGAAGTTACTTTGCTCTCTACTTTAGCTAGGGTTATTCCGTTTGAGTTGAATACAGTGTAGGATAGAATCTTGTGAACACAGCTGGTCTTTCAGGTGTGTGTGTGTGTGTGTGTGTGTGTGTGTGTGTGTGTGTAAGGAGGTTTCGGGTTCATACCACAGGCTTATAAAAATTGTACTACAAGCTGCCTTGCGTGGCTCTCAGCATTAAGGGGTTGGTGTTAGGACTGGTCGGCCAGGTGTCATGATAATGTGACTGGGTTCGAAATAATGCTACATGTCTGCCGCATAATGCCCAGCGCTCCAGTGCTAGACTTCACTAGAAACTGCCACACCGCCTACATTGTAGCGATATAACCGAAAAATTTTAAAGCTACGTTAAAAATACAAATCACACGCATCAGCAAGAGGGTGGAGGACAGACAGAAAAAGAAAATGGCGGCCGATATTTTGTGGGAGCCCGTCATTAAGGCCCCGTTTTGCAAAGTGGGGTTTTAAAAAATGTTGTTTTAGCCAAGCGGTGTTGACACATTAAATTATCTAAAGTCCAAACCGAGGCTTGTTTGTTGCGGCCGACAAATTTATCTGACCTAAAAAAAATAGGAAGAGAAAGTGCCCGCGACCAGGTTAAATGTCGATGGATATCTGTTAAATCTTGGGTAATTGTTATATTTTTTTCTTTTTTGCATTACAATTGTTGGATCGCTAGGTGCGAATTTATAGAGATTCAGAGGATTTTTCTTTTTCCATTTTTCTTTTTCCATTTTTATTTTTCCATTTTTCTTTTTCCATTGCAATTGTTGGATCGCTAAGAGCGAAAGAGAGTTTTTGCTTTGTTAATTTGTAATCAAGCACACACCCGCCCCCAAGTGAACTCCGGGTGCTTTAAAATTAACACCCTTTTGGGGCTTCCGGGGGTCCAGGCAAGTTGCACCTGGGTTAGTTTAATTTTTATTAGTTTACATTGCATCCTAGGTTCCCCCCACTACAATAGCATTTATCGACGACGCTGACAATATGTCTATCGTGTTTTTCGTTTTTTTTACTCAAACCCATGAAACAGTTTCCACTGGTCAGTTTAAAGTTTCTCTGTCCGCCTTAACCACTTCTGCCACTATCTTACTTAAGAATATAAAATAAAATAATTCATTTGAGTGTACGTTTACTGAACAGACAGACGGACATTAAACATACGCATTTAGATCGTATAATTTATTTATCAAGTCTTGATATTTAATGCAGCATGTATATTTCTCTCCAGAGTGTACAACAATCGATCTTTACTTTCCAAATCCCAGCTAGTTATAGCGCATAGATATTTTTAGCGCTTTCAACCACGTGACATCATGTGGGAAAAAATATCGCAGACGAATCATCGTCATCGACAATTTTGCATATGCGGTTTCCTCGCTCATCGCTGGAAAAACGACATTAATCGGTACGTTATCAGCTACGCACGTGATACCGCCCGTGGTTGGAATCGGTGTCTCTGTTGTTGTTGGTGTTGCTGGTATACTCAATATTATCGCGAAAACAATATCTACATGTACCAGTAAAACAAAATTGCACGAGCACACAGAAATAACTTACGCTGCGACATATGCGTTTATAAATATATCATCGATACTATCAGCGGGGATAAACGGCGGTGCAGCATCAGATAATGAATTTGCTGCAATTAGGGATATTTATTATCGATATCACAAGAACGCCAACACACCGTTGCCAACGTTGCCGGCGCCACATTTAGAATCCGCCGTATAGATAATAATGACAGCAAAAATAACCACACGACTAGAACAGATAATCGCTAACACAAAACTGCTTTTAAACTTACCTATATCCATGTCGCCGGTACATTATGTCTGGCGAATATTTCGCAGCGTATGTGTATAAACCCAGTTAAAAATAACCAAGCAATTACAGTATATGACGTACATAAAAGGCGCACGTATAAATACACGTTGACCGTCATAGATGTTCCAAGTAGATACAAAGAGGCTGCACCGTTACTGTCAAAACAGCAACTGAAGTCTCAGCAGCGTTTGAACGAATTTATTCGCGAGGACCCGGGCCACATGGCGACCTGAGATGGCAACAATTGGTATAGGATGATCTTGGCAAAGAATTTCTCGGTGCAGTAACGGCGCTGGTGCAACAACATAACGTTAAAATCAGACGTGGACACACCGCGATACATAGCGATCAGGAAATCGTTGAACGATTTAATCAAACACTTGCACAGCGACTCTTTGGACATCAGTATGCCCAAGAATGACTGAGCAGAACGCTGAGTGTCCAGGACAGATCTCGTGAATGGGTTGCGAGACTACCTCATATGGTGGCCGCGTTAAACGAGGTCACGACTGGAATTAACATGAAACCTGTCGATGTTATTACGAAAAGACATATACCACGTTGAAAATCACCAGATCAGCTACAACAACCAGTACTGGGTGGTAAAGTAACAGTGATGTATTTATATGAACCCGGTGAAGTTTAGGGTGGTGCAGCAAGAGCAACTGTGGAGTGTAACAACACATAAAATTTTCAGCTTGGTAAGTTCGACTATACAGCCACTAATCTATGGATTAGGTTCAACAGCTCCTCAACGTGGATTTGTACGTGAACAATTACAAGTAATTCCTGAAAACACCCAGCGCGCCAACGAAAACGCGAACAAGAATCACACCCGTTGAGGAACGAAGCTCCTCTACGTCTGTTAAATTCAGGATATGTCAAAGCGACGTTTTCGCGTGTGTGGCCGAGACTGCTATCGATTCTGTCCACGGTAAATTGTCTTACGTCATTAGGAAAATATTGCCACAACAGTATTGTGTTACAGAAGGCGCAGTGATTATTTTGTCGTTGTTTCAGTATCATGATAAATTCCACATCCAGATCAATCTGGTGCTGTTTTTGTTTTGTCACCTCACGCATAACCAGCTAACTTTTTCTTTACTCTGTTGATAATTCCTGTTGACGCTGTTGTTGTTTGTGACGCTGTTGATAGCTCCAACACGTAGATAACCCTGTGTAACTGGGATATTTTTGTTATTCTAGACGGATATGTCTATGTAAAGCAAAAAGATTTAGCTGCAGGTGTAATCAGTTACGATTGTGAAAAGCGACGAGGAAATGTAAACGGAGTATCTGAATGTAAAGCAAAGATCAAAGTTAAAAATGATGTTGTAGTTGGATATCTGCATGAACACACACATGCACCAGATTCAGCTCGATGTGAAGTTCTGCAAGTTAGACAAAACATTGCAAAAAGAGCAGTGGAAACAGAAGAAACACTTAACCAGATTCTTAAGCCAAGATAATATCAATTAACAATTAAATTCGTCGTCGTCTGTATTTGTAAATGATGGTAATGGCAGGGGGGTAATAAACCGGGGGTAATAGACTGGGGGGGGTAACTGATGGGGGGGGTAATGGCAGGGGGTAATTGACACTGGGGTAATGTCCTAGACTCCTCTAGACACAGCCAGATAAACTAAGTCTGACCATTCGATGCGATCATCGACATTCCAGATATTGGTATCTGATATTTTTGATCCCTGAGACGAATGAATTGTTATTGCATATCTCAGAGTCCAGCACGATGGGTTTGGCAGCTGTTGTGGAGCGACCACCACCTGCGTCTCCGACGCCGACAATGCCTGTTGCACAGCCTCTACTGGAACCTCGACGATGTCATTAAGAACGAGTTTTTGTTTTGTCTCCGATCCTGGAATATCAACAAGTATATTTTGTCTGCGTGTATCTGATGGTCGATTACATAATGAAACTAGCTGATCAGGAAATTTGTACTTGTGAAGATCAATTCATTTACGCTGAAGTGAATCGCGAACTTTTATCCTGGATACAACTAATAAATCATTTGGATGCCATAAATTCCAGAAATCTGACATTGGAGTCTCTGAAATTACGGTACGCAGTATTTCACTTGTCAGGTTGTAATCTGATTAAAGATTTCAGTTGTCGTAGTTGTTCTTCCTGTGATCAATGGTCGTACAAAATTTCTTTATAGTGGCTAACATAGTTTATGAACAACCATTCGTGTGGTGATTCACCAGTAAACGGCGGAGGATGTCAATGATCGAGAGACATAATAATTCAGTAGATTTTGTTAATATCCAGTCAATAAATGTCTGCAGTGTTTCTTTGGATGCTGTACAAGTCTCATTGCAGATAACTATTCTAGAGATATATTTCTCACTCATTCGTTTGGGCTTCCATGCATCACCTCGCCATCTAAGGAAACTATGATACGTGCATGCATTGACACCACGTAAGCCGGTAAGTTGGCGTCAACACAATCATGTCAGAGTTTTTAAATAATTCTATCGCACGTGTTGTTTTACCAGAACCAACTGGACCATTTAGATAGACCATGCTATATCTCGTGATTGGATCGATTACTGACGGTGATGATGAAGTCTCTGATAAATTATCGTTGTGATAATAAACATCAGATGCATTAACGTTCACTGATTCAGAATATTTACGTATTTGTTCGTGTATTATTCGTCATGATCCCCAGTTGACACCGCTGGTGTCTTCTTCGATAAATGGCTCAAGAAGGTTCATTTTACAACGGCTAATATAAAAAGAATCCGTGGCGACTATAACAACGTAATTGGGAAATTTGTTGATCATCGATAATAGGTTTGTTGATGAGTAGGCGAGCATTGATGATCTTAAATGAGTAAACTGAGGAGAATTGCCATAGCAGTAGCTAATGATCGTACCAATAATTATTCCATCTCATGTTGTTGCATTTCTCCGTGACACCAATATACATTTGTCCTTGATACCAATGTCCTTGATGACAAAATCTACTTCTGCTGGATCCATAATTAATTTTGGACAACGACGTGAGGAACACTGACTAAATTTACCAATAACATTTCTGCATATTTCTTTAACATCTTGAGGTAACCAAACTTGTTTTTGTTGTTTGCAAGAAATTTTCGCAGAGGTTACTGTTAACGACGTTAAAATCTTAGTGTCTAACATATATCGTAATAACACTATTGGAGTAACAGTTTTTGAGTAATTCATCGTTGTGTATGTTATATTTTACAAAAATTTGTTTCATATTTTGTTGGAGTGATTCATTCCGATAAATAACTCTAGATGGTAACATAAACCGTTCAAAAGTTTGATTCATCCAACTCATAGTCATCTTCGCGAAATAACCTGACTGATACAGGGTCATGCTTACTTTGTTGTAGATTTTTTCGTAGATGTCACCGTGGTAAAATAGCATTATTCTCTCTCTTGGAAATTTGTCACCGAGTCGGTCTACGCATGTGAATTATGATCATATAAAATTATTGGGGAACCGTTATTACAATATTTACCAGAATTGTACAAAATCTCGTTTGTGATTGTTTTTATAATTATTGGAAACTTGAATGTTTTTTCTACAATAACTACGTCATCTATCTTAGCTCCGTTAATAAGAGAGTTTTCCCATTGTGCTATTTTTTATTCCTGATTCTGTAAGTCCATTTCCACGTTTGGTGTTTATAAAATGTTCCATTATACGGTGAGAAACACAATTTCATCGGAGCAGGAGCATCTATATCTGGTTCGTTTAAACGATAAATTGCGTAAACAACTGCGGACACGGATAAGCGTTATTGTAGTATGGTTTGTCTATTCCGATGAAAATACCTACTTTAGAATTTTTTATTTATCGTGACGACATTGTTATGTCGACGTGGTTCCTTAACAGGGTCGAGTTTATCACGAATAATCCAAATCGGACCATCTTCGTTGATATGTTCGACAATAAATTTTATTCTAAATATGTACTTGCTGTCATCAACAAGATTATTAATAATTGTAGCAGCTCGTTTGTCATTCATTGTGGAATCAATTAAAATACCATCACTATCTATCTTAAATGTTGAAAAAGAACATGAGCTGCACAATCGTTAATAAATTCGTTCTTCGCCATTTTGCTACAATCATGCAACTGTAGTTCGAATTGTTGTTATTTCTTATCTTTGGTTAATCTGTCAAAATCAGATCTAATGGTGTGTTGTGGTCCAATCTCCGATAATCGTTTTCGTTCTCTTTCAGAAAACTTGTCTCTGCTCTTCTTTAGTTCTATTGCGGACAGTCTCTCTATTTCACTCGCGGTTAATATCGATTTTATCTCATTCCGTAATTTTGTCTTGTGCAATTTTCGACCTTGGGAAAACTGGCTTTTTCCCGGTTAGACTCAAATGCTGTCCTTGTAGTTGTTTTGCAACAGTAGAATTAGTCATTTGCTAGTATATGATATACTTTCTCTAATATAATATAACTTTCTTCTAATTAGAAAAATGATATAATATAATTATGCCGCCAGCAAAAAATACCTGCCGATGGCTAAAGATCGGATCAGTAATTCCTTGTGGAAAACCCTGTTGCGGAGATTATTATAGTATTCACATGATTGATATCAGACTTGGCAATACCAGCCCGAAACCATGTTTGATATGCGGGGTGGGAGTGAAGTGAAAAACACAGTTGTGTCGCATATGGGGGACGAAAATATCGCGCGTTGAAAAGACATTTTGAGATAATGAACGCTGATGATAACGTAATAAAAGAGACACACGAGACTACATAGAGATATACATAAAAAAAATAATGTCGTATTACGGAAAGTAGAATAATATAATGGAGGAAGCTGAGGAAATTATTGATCTCGATGAATTTAAATGTCATCCAATATTCGCTAATTACGAAGCGAGCACAGCCGGCGTTATACGACACTGCAAGTACAAAACACCTATCGGTGTTGTCGAAAGCACAGGCTACATGCGATTCACTGTCGATTTTATGAGTGTTTTAAAGGCGTTATCAATGATGGGTTAGTTATTGACCACGTGAACTCAAAAAGAACAGATAACCATTAGGAAAATGTACATGCTATCACAAAAAGTGAAAATACAATACGTGGAAAGACAGGCAAACACAAACAAAAACCGCAGCCAGTTAGTTCAATAAATTTAGAGACAGGAGACAAAGAAATTTCACCGATGTACGCCGCTGGAAAATATTTCGATATCAATTCATAATCAGCACAGCTTGTCGCAAATTGTGTAACTAACTCAGCTACGCCAAAATTGTTTAATCAAAAAATAAAATTTAAATATATCCAGTAACGTAGCGTTTTTTGTTTTTTTCAATTACAATGAATTGCTTGATCTCAATTTGACTCACAGTTTAGACATTGCCCTGGTCACGTGGCTGGGCTAAAAATATTTATAACACGCAGGGTTTCCCCACACTAAGTAACGTGGTTGAGTGCGCTATAACTCGCTGGCATTTTACAAAGTAAAACTCGATTATTGTAAACGCTGTAGAGAAATATACCTGTTACATTATTTATAAATATTTGATAAATAAATTATACGATCTAAATGCGTGTGTATGTTTAATGTCTGTTTGTTCAGTAAACGTATACTCATATAAATTATTTTATCTTATTTTTTTAACTAAGACAGTGACTGAAGTGGCTAAGGCGTACAGAGAAACTTTCGACCGACCAGTGGAAACTATTTCATGGGTTCGAGCCCAAAAAACGAAAAACGCGATAGACATATTGTCATCGTCGGCGATAAATGTTATTATAGTGGAGGGAACCTGGGATGCAATGAAAAATATATATATATATATATATATATATATATATATATATATATATATATATATATATATATATATATATATCGTTAAATGGGTAATTGTAAACTTACAAAAGTAAAACTATTCCAGGTGCAACTTGCCTGGACCTCCGGAACCCCAAAAAGGGTATTAATTTTAAAGCAACCGGGATTTCACTTGGGGGGTGCTTGGTTACAAATTAACAAAGCAAAAGCTCTCTTTCGCTCTTGGCGATCCAACAATTGCAATGGAAAAATAAAAATGTAAAAAGAAAAATCCTATGGATCTCTTAAAATACGCACTTAGCGATCCAACAATTGCATTGGATAAAGAAAATATAACAATTACCCAAGATTTAGCAGTATCCAGCGTCATTCAACCTGGTCGCGGGAACTTCCTTTCGCTATTGGTTTTTAGGTCAAATAAATTTGTCGGCTGCAACAAACAAGCCTCGGATTGGCCTTTGAATAATTTAATGAGTCAACACCACTTGGCTTAAACAACACTTTTTTAGACCCACTTTTACAAAACGGGGCCATCATTTATTTTTCGGTCTCACACCCCCCCACCCCCCACCCCCCTTGCTGCTCACGCACATCTACCTGATATTTGGCTTAATAACTTTACCATGACCAACACTTCTAAAA
>JAECUM010084907.1:0-14486 GCA_016617855.1 Megalonaias nervosa | reverse complement strand
CACACACACACACACACACACACACACACACACACACACACACACACACACACACACACACACACACACACACACACACACACACACACACAGAGCCTGCAGTCCACCCGGGAACTTTATCAGTGGACAGTTGTTCACAATGTATGACATGGTCTGAAGAGCTCCACAGCAACAGGAAGAGTCAGTGGCCTGGCCCCATCGCGAAGGTTGACTGCACAACGACCCTGTCATTGTCCGAAAGTGGTTGAGCGTGGTCCACAGATGACATGGAAGGTTGAAGCCAGGAGGGCAGACAGATGGCTCAGCTATCAGGGAGTGGTTTAAAACATCTGTTAAAAACCACTCAACACTCCAAGATGAAATAGCTGTCATATCCTCCGGCAACGAACCTAACCAGATTGGGCGTCTCGAAGACAATTGGACTGCTGGATGTGAGATGATGTTCATGTACAGTGGAAGTTTCTCACTGGCATAGACCTTAGCCAACACTTTTTCGGTTGCTTCCTGGCGGCGCAGATGTGGAGGAGGAATGTTGCTGAGTACCTGCAGCCACGGTAGAGGAGTAGAACGTAGTGTTCAAGAGATCATGCGCATTGTTGTGATCTTCTACAGAAAATATACATAAACTTACATACATAGCATAAGAACTAATTGTGATTGAAAGGGTTGTGAGTTCAGTCAGTTAAATCTTTTCGTGTCATTTACTCTATTCTGTTGATTACTTATCCTGTCTTACGCAAAACGCAAAAACGCGTTGTTACTTCCTTAATTTGTTTTCAAGAGTTTGTTCTGGGTTCCCTCCTTTGTCTTCATTCGTTTCTATTAATCTTTGCATTTCTTATCCAGCCTTTCCCTTTTATCACAGTCAATTTAACTAAGTTGTTAGTTAATCTTGCTGTATTTTGTTTCTTATTTCCGCATAATCTTCTATGTCTATGATCGCTTGCATTATGTTTGGGGCTTTTTGGTACATGTCCATTTGTAGAATAGTGTTGTTCATTTTCCATTTTCCTTTTCCCCGTCTAGTTCTCTTTTATAGATAAGTCAAATTATGTAGGAAATGATCCGAAAAGGTACGATCCAATACAGTGCATGGAATTATCCTCTTTTTCTAGCGTTTTACTAACATTAAATTTGTCAAATCTTTCTTTTTTCCTTGTCATAATTGTTGGTGTATATTCTTTTAATAGTATTTAAGTTTCGTCTATAATAGACACGATTATAATAGAAAGTTGTTTTTTTCATGCAATCATTTGGTCTTGTGGTAGTCAACGCATTTTTTTAATCTCTTGCATTAATTCAAAATTTTGTTTTTATCGAATGTTTATAAGTAGTTTCCCAGATATTATTATTGCTCTCCCCCCACCCCCCACCCCTTCCCGGCAGTAACAGTTTTGTTAGAATTTATACAAGTATTGCATTTAATTAATTTCCTATAGGTTTAAAGGATTATAAGGATTACACGGATTATAAGGATTACAAAGATAATTGAATGCAGAACTCACACTGCTAATTACAAAGGCTTGCACTCCATTCATTATAGCCAGTATAATGTGGATTGTCCATAGGCATCGATTCTGAGACTAAGATTAACGCAAAAGCGTCTACTACCGAATATTACGTTGACTGTAAAAAAGGACTGATTGCGAGTAGAACTCTTGCCTGCCGAGTTTATCTGAATCCAAGCATTGAACGCGTCTTGGACGCGTCTGTTCATAAGACCTCAAATCAAATGACTGACTCTCATATCCCGAGGCGAAGATCAACTAAAACAGCTTTAATACAGGATATACGTGTTAAGTATAAAAAAAATAACAAAGAAGGAATGTTAATCCCTAAATATAAGTATCCAGCATAGCTGAAGAGATAAAAGGATTATCAACTGGAGATGATTGTACAAAACCTATTCAGAGATTAATATTTGTTCACACATATACAAAAAGATTATAAATCCTTTGGAAAAGCATCAAGATCGCAAGTAAATCAGCCAAAACAAAGATTATCTTTATTGGAAACGGGAAAGGAACGGCCAAATATACAAGAATACGAAAACACATACGTGGAAACAAACACTGCTAAAATCTACGAGGCAGCAATACCACACACTGTGCACACACTCCTACAACATAAATACTGGACTTTTACTTCTGTTTGTTTTTCTTGTTTTCAAGTTTCTTTCTATATGGCACACTCACAGAATTTAGATAGGGAAAGTTAGGAATGAGAAAGAAGGCACCTGCCTCAGCAGTGGAAGCGGATCAAAAAGTGACCATCTCCCACCATGTAGGTCCTGGACTCCCTAGACGGATGTATGTTTATTTTTATTAGATAAACAAAGACAACTTACTAGCTCGATTTGATCTTTTCTTAGCCAGTCCAAACACAAGCACAAACACGTGGGATATTGATCATTACAAAGAGCACCGTACATAAATATCACAAATAGTGGACATACACTGATCCCTGGCAAAGATCACTAGTTAAAGTAAAAAAGCTCAGAAACCAGCCAGGGGCGTACGAGTCTTATGATACACGTTACATTTAGGTGCAGACAGAACCCTAATTCAATATTATATAAATCTTATGAAAATTCTTTTTGATTTTTGTTTTCAAGAATATAGGCAACAACAGACTATTGTTGAAAAAACACATAAAAGCCTTTAAATCTTTCGGATCAGGGAGACCCTCTCAAAGACAACCATCTTAATCATAGGTGGAAGGCTGCGAGGGGTCCACACCAATAAAGGAAACTGAAAGGCAGCTATCAAAAACATATCAAAGAAACAGTGAAAGCTTGAGAATTTTTACAAAAAATGAATATAGAAAAGAAAATAAAATATTCTAAACTTAAATATTCAAAAACAAATTTCCATAAAGATAAAAAAAAAAATACACTGCAAATGATAAACACATACAGCCTTTGTCAATTATTGAAGACATTAAGTAAAATCCACATAAAGCTATGCTAGACGAAATAGAAAATTTAGTAATAGATTTTTTGGTGGATGGGAATGAATGCATCATATTAATAAAGAAACAAAGCGGCAAATGATATATATATATATATATGGGGGGGCGGGTTTAGTGTACGCTGTATATTCTATATTGTTGGTGCAAGTTTATGGACAGTTTTAAGGAAGAGATCATACACATATAACCAATTATCTTAGTGTTTTTGGCTCTGTCGGATCAATTTGATGTTGAAAAGTGATTAATCTTGAAGAGTTTGGTTTTTGGTCACACTTTTAGTCATAGAAGCGATTGCTGTTAGATGTCGGCATAGTTTTGTTCTTCGGTAAACTTTATTTTGGTTATTTGTAAAGGTTAATCCAAGAAATGAAATACTTACAAATATACAAACTTTGACAGGCAAACCCACGAATTTTAGCATCCATGAAAATCTCTCCCCTTTCAAACCACGAAAACAGACTCCGTAAAAATTAAGATGCAGCAGTAAACAATGCTATAAATTTCAGTAATGTTGCAATATTGTTACAAAATTCAATGACTAAAAATCATGACTGCATGCAACACCTGTCCCTGGTTAAAACAGATGTCACGGCTACTAAAAATGCACATCCATTAGATAGGCCAGGGTCTGAATCAACTACAAATCTCAAATAAGGCGAATTGAAAATTTTATTAATGTTTCACATGAACAGCGTTACATCTTAAAGTTTCAAAAGCTTGTCATATATAGCTACGGGAAAATGATTCCATATCTACGAACCATCAAACGAAGACCTGCATAAAAACACGATAGGTCTCGACGGTATGTTAGTAAGGATTTCGTTACTTCCATGGAGTTAGGAGCTTTTTCAACCTGTGAATAGAAGCTTTTTCAACCTGTGAGTAGATAAAAGACCTTACAATTTCAGTTATCTCAAACTAAAGGACATTTCTAACCATGATAAATGTTACAAGATGTACGATTAACATTAAATTTGAAAGAAAACGTCCTCGATGTGCAAATTCCAAAAGTTCTTTATGTGGCTTACGGATAGTTTTGCCACACTTGCAGGATGTTATCCTCTGCCACAGAACAGAAAGTAAAGAGTTCATTAACATTCCACGAGAAATCCGAGATGTTGGATGTGTGTCCATAATGGATGAACAGCAGCTCCGGGGGGTATTCATCATCTTCTGCAGATCTTTCGTTTCCAATTTTGCTCATATCCGAGACAAATATCTCACTGTCTGCAGCTCTAGAAGCCAGGATTTCATCATAGTGTGGGGACCATTGAACCTGGAAGATTTCATCTTCATGGAAGTCAAGAGAGACCAGCTTAAATTTCAAATTCCTTAGATCCCACAATGCAATAGTCTCATCCGCCGATCCAGTGGCCAAAATAAACTCTTGGTTGGGATTAAATGACAAGCAGTTAACCTCAGCATCATGGGCATGAACAATGCGACTGGTGTTGTTGGAGCGAGTGTCCCAGATTGTAAGTTTCTTGTCATCAGCAACAGAACCAAACACATTTGCGTAATCAGGATGCCATTCCACGTCATTTACAATCGATGTATGATCTGTAAAAATGGTAATTGCATCAATAACCCTTGCTTCTGAAGGCACACGATTGATATCCCACAAACGAATGGTGTGGTCGTCTGAAGCACTAATTAGTTGGCCGTCTAGATCTGGATGCCAAGACAGACCATATCCTTTTTTCTGGTGGTCCCTCAATATTAGTTCTGGACTACATTTTCCACTGGGATCAGGTTGAGATGGTTGCTTTGTGTAGTCAAATACCAGTACATCACTGGAAGAGGTCCTTGTTGCAATAATGCAAGGATTCTGTGGCATGTAACAAGCCCTGATCACCTCACCTGGATGATTTATTTTCATCTCTATTTTAATCTTACAACTATCGGATCCATTGTCACAACAGAGCGGTCTGTGATTGGATAGCTGTACATTAGCTATCAACAAGTGGTTTCGCTCATGCAACGGAGTATGTGCACCCAGTATCAATCTGTGCAACGAGTTCTCTTCTCCCTCTGGTATCGTGACATCGGGCAACCACTGTGCTATAAGACTTGACGATTCTAGGGCATGTTTCACCATTAACTCGTAACAATTATGTTTGTGCGACTCGCATATTCCGTTGTTGTGCGTACTCAATCTCTCTTCCTCAGAATCATGAAAACCTTCGTCCGTCATGATTAAAATTAGAAATAGTTCTAATTTTGTTTCAAAGAAAAAATATCACAACACAAGTCTTTTCCAGAGAGATTCACATAAGCAGTGCAAATTTAAAGGATCGCAATCACAGAACTTCGATACCGAAATGAAAATGCCCTTTATATAATTTCCCGTCATCCTTTCATGCGCTTATTCATTATTTTGTGATTAAACTAATTGACAAAACTGACCAATAGTACTTCAGAAGGACTTAGTTTCGCCCCTTGCAAATGTTATAAGTAACCCCGCCCTATTGTTCGACGTCCGGCATGCGTTGATTTCCAGGGGCAAACTTGATTTTACATTTATTTAATAGTTTCGAAAATAAATAAAAATAAATAAACCCGTGAATTATATGAATACAATAAAGATTACACTTGATACCAAGAAAAAACATTTTGTTCCTTTGATAGTTACTAATTGTAATGAGGACCTGACATGTCTTTAAATAAAGTATTTAATTAAACTACTATCGACTAGAGAAGGCCTTTTCTGGTTCTAGTGTAGAATGACTGACTGAACAAACAAAGTAGTGAACTTATGAATGAAAATGCATATATCTCAATATTACGTAAAGAAAAAGAACACCAACCATGTTAATCTAATTTACATTTATTTCTTTATACTTTAGAATTTTCTTACACAAAGACTTATGCCGAGAAATTAAGCAATCGATTTTCACAAATAATATCATTGCGTATGTGCTTGGTATTTTCAAAAGCTGCCTTGGTATTCATATTTCTCAGTTCAAAATGAAACGTTATAACCTTTGACTGGGTCGCCTTTTGACGATTTTTTAATTAACATGGACGCCTTTATTACGTCAAGTTATACAATACACCATTATTCGAAACGTTCAAAGTTTTCTTTAAAAACAGCAACAAAAAAAAAAAAAAAAAAAACAAACATCTGTTCGCTCCGGTCACCTCACTCTCCGTTCTGCATATGAATTTTCAGAAATGAGAATTTGATCTAGAAAATAGTTTATAGGTATTATTGGGTGGATGGGTAAGTGCTTTGATTTCTCTCCAGTCTCTTCACTATTTTCTATTATTCTTTAGTATGTTTTTTTAGCGTTTGTCCCTTATCACTACATATTACCAAATTTAAATTCGCAATTTCTTTCCTTGTTTTATTTTTCACCATCTTCTACAATGTTTCTGTTCACTTATGATTTTTTTGTTTTTGTTCCTAATTTTGTTCTTTATATTGGTTATTTTGTAGCACAGGGTTAATATTTCCAATTTTTCTCCGCCCCATCTAATTCTCTTTTATAGATAATTCTAAATGAATACGATTCCAGAATGTATAATCCCACTTAAATACATGCATTATCCCCATTTTTCTAGTGTTTTACATTAAATGTATTAGGTCGGATTATATTTGTTCTTATCATAATTTTAAGCGCATTTTCTTTGACTAGGTTACAGTTTTCTAAAGATGTAACATTCTATTCTTTCTATAATATGCAAACTTGTTTTAGCAAATTTAATTTTTGTTGCAGTCCATCAATCTTATATATTAGTACATGGTTTAAATGTCTGCATTAATTTTGCTTTTTGTTTCTAATGTTTCAAAACATTTCCAGATCAGTTCCAACCAATTCTTGAGCGTGTTTTGTCGGTGCGTATACATGTTTATAAAATCAATCTGGCACAGTTGTTACTAGATCCAGAATTTAATGGAGTCGTGGTTAACACAGATTGGGCGGTAGACCGGATTTTCTGATCCTGGTTATAAAATCACATGACTGAAAGTTTAGATGCTTCATTCTCACATTGAATCGCAGGTCAGCTATTTTATTAGTCCAAGATTTTTTTACATTTTCAGTCAAAACGGTGATCCCCCCACCATCATTTCTTACATTAACAATTCCTGGCGCATTCGATTTTTTTATAAGTTTAATTAAAGTATCACAGCCGTTTGTAGAATTCCCTCCTGTCATTACAATGGCGTTTACTCTATTCAGTAAAGCTAATGTAACATATATTGCTAATTGCATCCTGAAAGATTAACTCAAATTCGTAAATGCAGGAGATTAACTTGACGTATAAAAAAGACCGATTTTGAGAGGAACTCGGGTCTGCAGACTTTTCTCAAAAGCTTTTTCCCTCAGGCTATGATTAACGAAAATATCTAGTACAGGCTGTTAGCATTACGCGTAAAAACAGGCAATCGACGTATTTACATTAGAACATTCTTATGGAGAAGGGGAAAAGAGGAAGGAAAAGAACTTTTGAAGGAAATGGAACATTTCGAAGATGTGTTAAAACAAATTTTACTATATATTAAGTTCGGATGTACTTGATAATTTGAATATGTCTTGAAGAAATTAGAAAAAAAATAAAAAAAGAGGGATGACTTTACGACCACAGTGTAAATGTATAGAAAAAGGAGGAAAAAATAAAATATTTGTGTAGCTTGGAGAAAAGGCATTATCTGAACAAAACAACGAAAGTGAAAGATCAGTTAGATGAGACAGTCACTAATCAGTTCAAAATTTTGAACTGAAGTGGAAAAGGTCTATGATATATTACGTAGTAAGTCAAACAAAACTAGATGGTATGCTGGGAAGATCTAAGGTTCCTAAATTGACAAACGATGAATCAAAACAATTAGAGGATGAAATTACTCTTTCGGGAGCTTCAAAATGCCTGAAAAACATGCGTAATAGTAAAACAAAATGCATTAACATGGTTGGCGTTCTTTTTCTTTACGCAATATTGAGATGTATGCATTTTCATTCATTCGTTCCTTTGTTAATTCATTCATATTTTTCTTTTTCACTGCAACCAGAAAAGGCTTTCTCTTGTCGAAAGTAGTTGAATTAAATACTTTATTTTAAGATACATGTCAGGTCCTCATTACAATTAGTAACTAACATCAAAAGGAACAAAAATGTTTTTTCTTGGTATCAAGTGTAATCTTTCTTGTATTGACGTCATTCACTGGTTTATTATTATTATTATTTATTAATAATCATCATCATTATTATTATCATTATTATCATCATCATCATTATCATCATCATCATTATATATATTATTATTATTATTTTAGGTTGAAATTTCTAAACTAATAAAAACAAGTTAAATGTCCAGAGGTTTGCCCCTGGAAATCAACGCATGCCGGATGTCGAACAATGGGGTGTTGTTACATATGACATTTGCAAGGGGCGAAACTAACAATCCTTTTGTAGTACTATTGGTCAGTTTCATGTCAATTAGTTTCATCACGAAATAATGAAGAACAAGCAAGGGTGACGGGAAATAGTATAAAGGCCATTTGCATTTCTGTATCGAAGTTCTGTGATTGCGATCCTTTAAATTTGCACCGCTTATGTGTGTGTGTGTGTGTGTGTGTGTGATTTAGATTTTTAACGTAGCTTTAACAATATTTCAGTGATATCGCTACATTATCTGCAGTGTGACAGTTTATAGTGGTGTTTATCACTGGGGCATCATGCCGCAGATGTGTAGCATGATGTCCCACCCAGTCACATTATCCTGACACCAGGCCAACAAGTCCTAACACTAACTTCTTAATGCTGAGCGCCAAGCGAGGCAGCTGTTAGTACCATTTTTGAAAGTCTTTGGTATGACTCGGCCTGGGTTCGAACCCGCGACCTCCCGCATCCGAGGCGGACGCTCTACCACAAGGTCAACGTAGCGGTCTCACTGCTTATGTGAAACTCTCTGAAAAGACTTGTGGGATACTTTTTCTTTGAATCCAAATTAGAACCATTTCTAATTTTAACCATGACGGACGAGGGAGGGTTTCATGACTGAGGAAGAGAGATTAAGCACATACAACAACGGAATATGCGAGCCGCACAAACATTTGTTACGAGTCAAAATGGTGCAACATGCCCTAGAATCGCCAAGTCGTAACACACAGTGGTTGCCCGACGTCACGAGACCAGAGGGAGAGGAGTACTCGTTGCAGAGTAACAGAATTTGACCTGAATGGATGTTTGGATTAAATAACACAATGTGATTAAAGGTGCAAGTATATGAAATAATTTGTTAAAAAAAATTTTGTGTATATATATATATATATATATATATATATATCCTCTATAACATATACAGGATTCTATCAAGCTCCAAACACACGACTCGTTCGATCACTTGATACAAACATGCACAAATGAAAAACAAATGCGATTCATATATTCAAAAATGAAGGTAAGATTCATATAATCATGAAATGAAAGCGAGATTCAAATAATCTCATGCAATGAAAGTAACAATTGTATTCGATTGAAACATCAATCGACACAAATATCATTTGAATCAACATTACTGTACAAAACACATGACTCGTGACTCAGTCATTTGTATAGCCCGTACAATTCATAACCACGTATGACTCATATTTGTTAAAACTTGCAAACGAAATATTTTGACCTGGTTTACGTGTCCATTGTCAAACTACACAGTTCTCCGGAATTCTTGGGTTGGTCCACACTTGTATTGATCATCCACACCCTTCACGGATCCACCATACGCACAAGTTTACAAATCAGCAGTTCCGTCCTTGTATGGTCTTGATGGTCACACCTGCTTCCATCCCCGTACAGACATACAGACGGCCAGACCGACAGCCTGATATACCCGCACACACACACACACACACAGCTACACAGGTAAAATAAAACCAAGCTGGTCATATTAACAGGTACGGAATTAAAATCGAAAGATACATGCTACTAAATCAAACTCTTTTAGCAACTTGTAAGAATTCAAAAGTTTACAACGTTTCAAATCCGCGTAGTGGTAAAAGCAACATTTCACGCCACGACATTAAAACTGAATATGCTTCACATATCAAATACAATAAAAATGTGACACTTACCCCTATGGCTGTAGAACAAAAGTGGAGAACGTACACTCCTTGACAAAATCCAAAAGACCAATATGTCAATTAGTTAATAACCTTGTCTTAAATCTCCAGGGGAATGAGTATTAGTTAGGGTAAAATACCCGTGCATACCGTGCTTTTAGTGTCTCTCGCCGCAAGCGATCAACGATGGGATACATGCTAGTTCAGTCGCTCAACTACAAAAAAAAAAACAATTATCCACCCTAGGTAACGTTGTACGCATGTACGACGAAAATGATCAAATCGATCTAAGGCAAAACCAAGTTACTTCTTGCCTTATTCTGTGACACACAGATTGAAAATGTGTGCACATACTCCGTTGCATGAGCGAAACCACTTGTTGATAACTAGTGTACAGCTGCCCAATCACAGAAAACTCTATTGTGAGATTGGACCTGATAGTTGTAAGATTAAAATAGAGATGAAAATAAATCATCCAGGTGAGGTGATCAGGGTTTGCTACATGCCACAGAATCCTTGCATTATTGCAACAAGGACCTCTTCCAGCGATGTACTGGTATTTGACTACACAAAGCAACCATCTCAACCTGATCCCAGTGGAAAATGTAGTCCAGAACTAATATTGAGGGACCACCAGAAAAAAGGATATGGTCTGTCTTGGCATCCAGATCTAGACGGCCAACTAATTAGTGCTTCAGAAGACCACACCATTCGTTTATGGGATATCAATCATATGCCTTCAGAAGGAAGGGTTATTGATGCAATTACCATTTTTACAGATCATACATCGATTGTAAATGACGTGGAATGGCATCCTGATTACGCAAATGTGTTTGGTTCTGTTGCTGATGACAAGAAACTTATAATATGGGACACTCGCTCCAACAACACCAGTCGCATTGTTCATGCCCATGATGCTGAGGTCAACTGCTTGTCATTTAATCCCAACCAAGAGTTTATTTTGGCCACTGGATCGGCGGATGAGACTATTGCATTGTGGGATCTAAGGAATTTGAAATTTAAGCTGGTCTCTCTTGACTTCCATGAAGATGAAATCTTCCAGGTTCAATGGTCCCCACACTATGATGAAATCCTGGCTTCTAGTGCTGCAGACAGTGGGATATTTGTCTGGGATATGAGCAAACTTGGAAAAGAAAGATCTGCAGAAGATGATGAATAATACCCCGCAGAGCTGCAGTTCGTCCATTATGGACACACATCCAATATATCTGATTTCTCGTGGAATGTTAATGAACTCTTTACATTCTGTTCTGTGGCAGAGAATAACATCCTGCAAGTGTGGCAAAACACTCTATAAGCCCAACATAAAGAATGTTTGGAAGTTGCACATCGAAGAAGTTTGATTCTTTCACATGGGTATGCATTTTTAGTAGCCGTGACATCTGCTGTTTTAACCAGGGACAGGTGTTGCATGCAGTCATGATTTTTAGTCATTGAATTTTGCAACAATATTGCAACATTACTGAAATTTATAGTGTTGTTTGCTGCTGCATATTAATTTTTACGGGGTCTCAGTCTTCGTGGTTTGGAAGGGGGGTGGGATTTCATGGATGCTAAAGTTCGTGGGTTTGCCTGTCAAAGTTTGTATATTTGTAAGTATTTCATTTCTTGGATTAACCTTTACGAATAACCAAAATAAAGTTTACCGAAGAACAAAACTATGCCGACATCTAACAGCAATCGCTTCTATGACTAAAACAGTGTCACCAAAAACTAAACTCTTCTCAAGATTAATCACTTACTTTCAACATTAAAGGGATCCGACAGAGCCAAAAACACTAAGATAATTAGTTATATGTGTATGATCTCTTCCTTAAAACTGTCCGTAAACTTGCACGAATAGCATTTTCTGAGGACCATATTGTTACGGTGTAAGAGGCAGTTTTTATGCACAAATTTAATGCCGCATACAACTGCCGAATATAAAAATTCAATAAAAAAATAAAATAAACTAGTAAGGTCAAAAAGGTCAATATATTCGAAGAGATATAATGAAACAAAACATAAGAATGTCATTCACTTGACCTGACAAATAAATGGAAGTTCATAGAATTGATGCACTCCACCCGCATATTTATACATGCATTTTTAAAGTCTGAAGGCCATATTTGACAGCCGTTGTGTACTGAATAGCTTGATGCAGTTCAAAATAGTTGTCATCCACGCAGTTTTTCTTAGATATTTCAACTTGCCTTGAACCTATCTGCCTACTGCTACCAGCGGTTTGTTCTGGTATCTAGCCGACCGCTCCAGTGGCCTAGTGGTTAGACTGTCCATCATCTTGGATGCGGAAGGTCGTGGGTTTGAACCCCGACCGAGTCATAGCAAAGACTTTAAAAAATTATACATACAGCTGCCTCACTAGGCGCTCAGCATTAAGATGTTAGTGTTAGGACTGGTCGGCTTGGTGTCAGGATAATGTGACTGGGTGGGACATCATGCTACATGTCTGCGGCATGATACCCCAGTGCTAGACATCACTATCAACTGACACACTGCAGACATCGTAGCGATATGACTGAAAATTGTTTAATGATACGTTAAAAATATAAATCACACACACACACACACACACACACACACTTCCTATCCGGTTATTGGTGACTATGGGATCTGTACATGCCTTACAAAAGATTCAAGAACAACACAAGCCTGAAACACCTGATTCACAAATATATCCATATCTTTAAATATTAAACAATAAAAGATTCAACTTTATATCATAGCCTTAAGTTCAGAAATTTGCCAGGGGCAATATATATATATATATATATATATATATATATATAGAGAGAGAGAGAGAGAGAGAGAGAGAGAGAGAGAGAGAGAGAGAGAGAGAGAGAGAGAGATTCCACATAAAAGATATTACTTTGTACTGTTAGAGAAAGCAAGCGGGGCACAAGACACAAAACGTCAAATTGTCATGACGTCATTCGACCTCAGCCAGAACACATACACACAGGCGCAGAGACACACACACATGTGCATATGCATACGATAACCGTCCAATTTAGCTCTTGGCTAATAGTATATCAATTCGTAACATTTAATTGGTCCATAACCCCCAAAAGTGCGAAAATGACAAATTATATTGGAAAATATAGGATCAGATCTTTGTTTCAGCCTGCCTAAGTATACTCCAACTTCAACTACTAGATTTTACAATACATATAGAGGGGCCCCGAGTGGCCGAGTGGTCTAAAGCGCTCTCCGTTACAGATCACTGCCATCTCACCTCTGTCTGCGTGGGTTCGAGTCTAGGATTCGGCGAATGTGGATATGTGAGAAAGCTTGCCAGTAGCTTCTCGTGGGTCGGTGGTTCTTTCCGGGGGTTTCCCGGTTTCTTCCTCCACCATTAATACTGGCCGCCATGTATAGCCTATCGTGTACTGAAAAATGGCGTTAAGCCCCACAACAACAACAACAACAATACATACAGACTATGAAGGATAATTAAAATCATATTTGCTCTACTGGCATTTGCTAAACATGGAAACCATGTTGAAAAATGTGAAGATCCGTGTACTCTGTGTTAGTGGACCTTGAAACTGTGTCACTCAAATGCACAAATGCGGGTCATGCGAAAATGAGTACATGTTTGGACATGATCATCCATGGCTTTGCAACATCTGCACGTGTTTAATTCAGGGCTATATACCTCGGAAAGAATTTTATGTACCAGCACTAATGATTTACGCAATCGTAATTTAGTGGTTTTGGCTGAAAATCAGTGAAGAGTGAGCATCAATACTCTGCCGTTTTTAGAGCACACACACACACACACACACACACACACTGTAGCATATACATTACAGTTTTTTTCTTTCTTCATATTTATTTGGTGTTACTACTACTACTACTACTACTACCACCACCACCATGGCACTACAACACAGTAATGGAGCATATATAATAACGGTTTGATATAAGCAATGCTGTGTATGAATGGTTTTATTTTGTATCTATTTAACCTTACATTGTTGTTCTGGTGATCGATATCGCAAAACAAGACTAGACCTATGATGTCCGCGGATCGAAAAAATTTTCGACGTACCGAATCAAACTTCAAAAAATTCAAATTTGTTTTGAATACCATTTGGAAAAATGGTGGTGACGTATTCATACGCCATATTTTCCACCCACTCGAATACAACACGTACATGTATGTAGAAATCTATATATTGCGCAACATAGACTCCGAAGAACAGTTATTTATCTCAACCAGTTGTTTTCTCTGGTAATTTAAGCACATCGACATATTATTCCAATCGGCTAAAATTTAAGGCTGAAAAGTGAGAAGTATGCTTGGTTGAATGATGTTGTACTTTGTTCACATACCTTTTACAGGGTCCGTGAGTTAAAAAAATACTTTAATCAATGAGTCTTCGGCACGAGGTCTGACTATATATATATATATATATATATATATATATAT
>JAECUM010084902.1:0-13221 GCA_016617855.1 Megalonaias nervosa | reverse complement strand
TGTCAAATGCATTTAGAAATCTTTGAAAGTGCCCTCATTGTGAATACAAAAATATTTTAAAAAATTGATTAAGGGTAGTTGATTAAGCATTTTTACCAACATGCAATTACAATAATGTAATCTAGTTACTCAGTTAAATTTTGTTACAATGCAGCTTCTATTATTCTCTTTTAGAGTCTTATGACCAAAATAACTAAGAAAATTTTCTACTAGAAAATACAGTATTGCTTAAAGCCAATGTTAAATGCAAATATGAATACTGGGAAATAGAGGGCATAATTCAAAAAAGAGAACACACATTATATATATACATACATATACATATATATATATATATATATATATATATATATATATATATATATATATATATATATTGCATTTCTTGCTTCGCATCCACTTCTGCCTGTTAAGCTCTCACTTCTCCCTGTTCTGTCCAAAAGAAGAAGTCACTTCTCCCTAAAATTCATGTCTAGCTTGACCCCTGGTTGTCCCTGCTGTCATTCAAAACTCCAGCCACTTGACATTTCCATTAATAAACCTGTGAAGGCTGAAATACGCAAACACTGGACCTCCTTTATTAGGAATGCTGCTGAAAAACTAGCGAAGGATGAGGACTGCACATAAACGATCAAAGCAGCTGATAAACAGACTGAGATCAACTGGATTGATGATGCAATAAAATCATTGAAGGGGAAACCAGAGCGCATCAAAAGGTCATTTAAAGTGTGCAGCATAAGCAATCATAGGAATGGCTGCGAGGATCATCTTGTGCATTCCAGTGAGCTTGAGCCAACATTTAATGGTGACGATGATGAGGATGTAGAATTTGATGTATTCAACTCTGAGGACTTGAGCCAGGTGCTTGCTAAATTAGGAGCTCTGCAGAACTTTGAGGACTTAGAAAGTAATTAACATGAACTCATTTGAAAGAAAAAAGAATCATATTTAAGCTGCGATACTGTTCTGTGAATTATCTATTGTGCAAGCAGTACCAATCTAGTTTGGTATTCGTGCTCTTTTTTTTTCCACAACAATGCACTCTCACTCTCTCTATCTCCATATTATTAGCACGATTACAGTAGCCGATTAAACATGTACTTATTGATGGTTGCTTAAAAACAAAGCAAACTATGTCTGATAGTGTTCTCTCTGAACTGTGATAGTGTTCTCAGAATTATCTATTGTGAATGCAGGACCAGGATGAAAAATATTCTAACTTAGTATTCCCGCTTTTGTTCTTTTTTACCACAATGCTCTCTCTCTCTGTGTGCATATTATTAGCATGATTACCATATTCAAGTAAACATGTCCTTATTGATGGTCGCTTACATCAAAGCAAACAACTGTACGTCTGAGTTTTAAGGCATTACAATTATATTCATAGCATCATTTCTGATTCAGCTTCTGTATTGCTTTTTGGAGGTATTATTCAAGTTTAGCAAAACTGTACTTATATTCTGAATGTAAGCGATTTACTTCATTCAGTGTAAGTCAAAATCTTCAATATACATGAAGGGACACCATGATGTAAACATGCTAACTAAATGCGAGTGTTGAACCAAACACTATTGTTCATTCTTGTCATATTGGGAGCACATTTTTAATGAGTTAGGTGTTTACATTTTGAAGGCAAAACAAAAAGATAATTACTGGTACATTGGTACAATATTCTAATACAATAATGCTTAAACAAACAATAATAAACTGAAGAAAAAAGAGACAGGTTACAGTTATAAATGCTTACAGCAACCCACTAATGCTCAACTCTTGTTATCAACCAAATTATACATATCTGAATTGGGTAGAAATAATAAGGAAACAGAGGAAAACTAAATATATTTACTAACTTTTCAAAAAAATTATATAAATTTATAAAATTTCCATGTAATAATTCACGATGATAATCCCTGAACAACCATGGTCACTTTCTGCAAAATGTTGTTACAATCAAGAAAATACATTGATCAATTAGTAGGAAAAAAAATGTTGAAGGTGTCCCAAGACTTATAGTACATGAAAAAATTGCTTTAATTTTGTGTCCAAACATTTATAGGTCATAATAAAATTACTTTCGAAAATAATTTAGGTGTCCCAAGACTTATAGTGTCCGAAGTTTCACAGTCATTATGGTAATGTATGTTGTTTTTTGATCATTACACTTTCAGAAATATTTACAAGTTCTTGGGAAACTTTTAAAGTACCTGTGTAAGTTCCCTGTAATGATGCGTCTGTGCCAAGACTGACCTCGCCATTCTCACTGGCAAGAAAGCATGCACATGATGCATATTTATGTCCACCTTCAGTCAGACTTGCTTGCACTGTAATTGGTTGGTTCTTTACCAGTCCTTTAATCTGTAACACAATCTTCTCATCTATCAAAGCTTCAAGAGGACTTGCATATATTTCTGGGTGTGCTCTTCCTTTGGATGACATTCTCACTGTTGATATGTAGAAAAGTCTGAATGATGCACAGGATGATTGACATGTATTTAGCAGTTTCAGCATCCTTTACACTGTAAAATGCAAAGAAAATATTTAATATAACAGAAATTATGCTTTCCATACAAAACAAAAAAAGTCAGGCACTGCATTTTCTGTATTAAAAATGCATCCATTGCCCCAATAACAGATTTAAATATATCATTAAACAAATATACTTCTTAATTTGCTGTGAACTTATTTTTCTCAAGGCTATCAATTTTTGTGTTTATGCAAAAAGAGGACCTTATCATTCATTGGACATTGGGTCCTATTGTTTCCATAGTGGAATACCTGTTCATCATGGCAAGGGGTCCTATTTTGTTTCCATAGTGGAATCCTTGTTCATTATGGCTAGGGGTCATATTGTTTCCATAATGGAATCCTTGTTCATCATTACAAGAAGTCCTATTGTTTCCATAGTGGAATACTTGTTCATTATGGCTAGGGGTCATATTGTTTCCATAGTGGAATCCTTGTTCATCATTACAAGAAGTCCTATTGTTTCCATAGTGGAATACTTGTTCATTATGGCTAGGGGTCATATTGTTTCCTTAGTGGAATCCTTGTTCTTTGTACTTGCCATATAAAGCAGAGTGCAAACAGACATATGAAAGATATAGTTGGGTTTCTGTTAAAAGATCGCCAGGAAGTTCTTTATTTAGTGTTTGGCTCAAATGGTATTGTACAAAAAACAGATGTTGACACCTACCAAGAAAGACTCAACCAATTACATTCTGTCATCGATGACAAAGACTCGCATGCCTGCAAAAGAAAGTTCCTCACCTACTTTGACACAAGATTCTATCCAATGCTCAAAGAGCACATCACAGACCTGGTCAACAACAGCAAAATTACAAGCACATGGACAAACAACAACTCCAAGAGTGCAAATCACATCCTAAATTCGGCGACAAAATGGAGGTAGCTGAATTATCAAAGTTTGTCAAACTGCTTCAGCAATTAGTGACCAGTGAGCAGGATGAAAGATGTCATTCTGAGAAACATGGATAATTATTGCCTCTGTGAAAGATATTTGAACCACCTTGTCGACATTGATCACTGGGTCAGAATGACGGAAGAACAACGGGATAATAAAACAAAATGATTTCTCACTGACTGCAGTAAAGACCATCCAAATATGATGTACTCAATAGATGGCAGAAGAACTGCAGCCAGAATTCCTTCTGCAGGTTGGAAGCTGAACCAGATTCGAAGAAACTGGGCAGAAAGGTCTAGAACACCATGAAATACGCCACGTGCGAAACGCAAACCCCAAGTGCAGTCTATATAAAGTAGTTATATAGCCACATCAGCTGCCAACTGTCGCCACATGATACCCAGATGAATTTTAGCTAATATTCAGATAAAATGTCAACAAAATATGGTGCATGGACGCTCATGAAAAACAGTAAAACAAAAACATCACTATCATTAATAACAACATCCGAAGAAAAAAGAAAATTTAAAACCAAAACAATAAAAAATAAAAATGAGACAATATCTGACATAAATACTAATGTTTAAATTTAAAATATGTATGCCGTTTTGAAAGAAATCTACAAAATAAAGATTTTAGAAGCACTTTTCGCACCAGTTTTACTTTATTTTCAAAGCCAAAATAAAGTTTTTATAGCAGTTTTGAAAAATATATTTACACTGATGCAAATGAAGAAAACGAAAACCTTTGCTATTACTTGTGTTAATAAGAAAAAACGTCCAGAAAATGACTTTGCTGCAACTTTGAGTGACCGACATTTGGATTTCGGTTGCAATATTTACTTTTCATAGCAGCTGTGGAAACAAATTTTCTTCTGAAACATTATCAAACAAAGGAAATCTTTCGTATGGCTAACAGTTAATGTAATTTTAGATATAGCTTTTGGGAATAAATAAGCTCATATAATCAGTTCAAGGCAACTTTTCTCATCTTAGCTTACATTAATTTTTTGAATTTTTTCGCACCATTATTTTCTTGGTGTTACTTTTCGTTAAGTCTTTGTAACTTTTCACACTCTTCTCGACCTGACAAGGTTCGCACCCTAAAGTGAATTGTTAACGCTTATATTATAATATTGTGTGAGACTATTAAAATCGACATTTAAAGTGTTCAACTACATGGTGTTAATTTATTCACAGTCAAAAAATGTTTACAAACTCTCTAGTCCTACCACAGGAGTCTGCAGTTTTATCAATAAAGCACGACGAAATTTCTGACAACATGAAATCACCTTATCGGTATTAAAAAAAATTTTGTTAATTTTTAATACCGATAAGGTGATTTCATGTTGTCAGAAATTTCGTCGTGCTTTGTTGATAAAACTGCAGACTCCTGTGGAGCAGCAGGAAGGGTGGACCCTACAACTTTTTGGCTTAACTATATAGACCTTATTTTTGAAATTAAGAGTTCCTACGAAAGGCTGTAAAACAAGAAGTTTTTGTCTTAATAATGAAAACTTGTCTAATTGATCAGATTTTTTCACAATCTGGTCACTTAATTTTTTGTCGTCCACCCTTCCTGCTGCTGTAAATTAAACATCCATTATAAATATTATCAATAATGAGTATTGAAGAACCACACTCAGCTAAATTAGCTCGAGAGCGACTAGAGGCAATTAAAAAATATCTACCTGTTCGTGATTCTGTTAAGCAACAACTACAATCGCGTCAGGAATCTCAAGTTGAATTTGAAGAGGATACAAAAAATTATTTAAACCTATCACTGAGACCACTAAAGGTATTCTACCTGTGTTAGAGAAAACCGCTGAAGCAACTGGAAAAATAGCAAGAAGAACAAAAAAGACGAAAAGAATTTTACGTGAACTTCCAGCCGAAATAGCTGCTGCGATGCCAGTCCCGGAAATACCTGAGGATGAAGATCAACCTGAAGGTGCTGAAATAGGTGATGTAAAGGAACGTCTACCAGAACAAGAAGAAAGAATTAACATAAATGACAAATTTATCGAAGGTGCTATTGATTATATTAAAAATAATGTTAAAAATCCAGGAGATTTAGCTATGATTGCTGTGAAAATTTTCAGTGATCGAAAACATTATTTAAAATCTGAATATGCTGATAAACCTATAGGTCGTGATAATTGGTACAAATGGATATTTCGTATACACTATGACGTTGATCAGGCTAGAAATAGTGATCCAAGATATATTGAGTATATTCATACAATAGATAATTATATTACCTTCATGCAATTACCGCCAGAACAACAATATCAACAACAAGAACAACAAAAACAACAATATCAACAACAACAAGAACAACAAAAACAACAAGAACGACAAAAAAAAGAAACAAGAACAACAACAAAGACAACAAAAACCACCAAAAACATTTGAGCAATCACTTCGTGATTATCCAGAATTACCAAAGACACCACCGAAACCAATTAAAAAAACACCACCGAAACCAGTTGAGGAGGACGAAGAAGAATATATTCCGTCAGACACCTCTCCTGGCGCAACTGGAAGTGGTTTTGGAAGTGGTTTTATTACCTGTCCCAATAACGTCCTTGCTGATGTTGATCGACTAGAAATTCTCATTGGAGGAAAACGAGCTGGTAATAATTCCCCAGAAATCATTAATGAAGTAGCTGATATTTGTAAACGATTATTTACAGGCGGTATCATGGATATTAATGTATATCGGTCTCTCATTAATGAAATCGCCGATGAGTATCATAGTGACTAAGTATGTAATTAGTGATAAAATCACTTAACAATAATATGATCATACACAATACTCGTGGACCTACCATGGTCAGGGTAATAAACTCTCGATTACCAGTATACAAAACGACCTACGGAGATGGACCAGGTGATGTTGTTCAGGGTCTGTTTAGAAGAATAGCCCCAAAAGCGATACCGATTGCAAAGCAGCTAGGAATGAAAGCTATTGATGTTGTTCGTGAAAAAGGTATAGGTGCTGTTGGTAATATTGCTAGCAAAGCATTCTCAGCAATTAAAGATAGACTAGCACGATTAATACGCAGACCACAAGCGACCCGACCTCAACCTGTGAAATTGGCTAGCACTGAAGTGATGCCAGCAAATGTCAGTAAAATAATAAATCAAGCAGCTAATCAAAAACTAGCGGAGTTAGCTGATATCCCGATGTCGGAAAAGGGAAAAAATATAACCGCTAGTCTGATAGCAGGAAGTGGTCTTCGAGTTAGACGAAGACGATAATAATAAAGATGTTTAAGCGCGTATCTGACCCCGCGTTTGACATGGACGCACCAGTTCTCAAAGATGAGTCTGTGCGCGATTATCAGTATTATTCTTACGACGCACGAATTCCAGATCAGCGCGGACGAATCGAACTACAGGTTCAGGATACAAGCAGATATTTCTTACCCGCTGAAGCATTTATTTAAGTCGAAGGTGAAATTATAAATAACGCTGTTCCTGCAGCACCAGTAGCATATGGAGCTGAAATTAGGGTTGGTTTTGTTAATAATGGTATTATGGCGTTATTTGATAGCGCTACGTACATGATTGACGGAAAAAATATTGAATCAATTCAGAAAGACGTCGACGTTGCCACAACGATATTGGGTCTTGCGAGATACAGCGACGATTACTCAAGATCAGCTGGTCCATCAATGATGTTTGTCAAGGATACTTCTGACCACCCTGACAGTAGAAATCAGGTTTTTCGACAACCCAATAATCGAGCTGTTCCTGTTCCTGCTGGTGCTGCTCTTGAAGATCTACCTTTTCCAAATCCAGAATTTAACTTAGGATTTACAGCACGTCGATCAATGTTAAGCGGTAATAGGAGAGCATTTTCATGTGCGATTCCACTGTCACATATTTTTGGATTCTGTAGAAATGTCAGAAAAGTCATTTTCGGAGCCAAACATACAATTGTACTTGTACGAAAAGGCGATGATAATGATGCATTATGGAGACCCATTGGTGATGCTGGTATAGTAATACTAACAAAACTTTCCTTGTGGATGCCAGTGATGACTCCGTCAATATCTGAAGAAGACCGGTTGTTATCTTTTATGAGTCAAGGTGGTAAATCAACGTTATCATGGTTAACTATGACCACAGATGCTATCCAGAGTAATATTAATGGTTTATTTACGTGGCAAATAGCATCACAGCAGGGTGTTTCTGCACCGCGACACATATTTATTGCGTTTCAAGATACTGCACGATTAAACACACAATTACGAAATCAAATGGTGTTTGATAAACTCGGTGTTTCTGAGGTTTCATTAAGGATAAATGGACATCAAGAACCATCCGAGGATATATTACTAAATTTCGATCAAAATCATGTAGCACGTGCATATCATCGTCTTATGTCGTTCATGGGTCGTGATCAAAATATTGATACTGGTTTACAAATATCGCAGTTAGATTTTACAACGCTGTATCCGATTTATTACTTTTCACTAGAACATTTAGATTTAACCAGGCAATCTGTTGTAGATATTATTTTCGAGCTCGTGTGACAATAGGAGCTATTCCTAATTACAGAGCAATCGCCGTTATACTCAGCGATAAATCGATGTTACTCGAAGGTGTTGGTGGACGAATGAGAGTTATTGATGCTCCAGTAGAAAATATGTAAATAAACATGTAATTAGATCATCCATAATAATTATAATGTCATATCATCACGTTAGTGTGAGTCTGACTCCTGGTCAGATTAAAAAGCTGCAATCAGCATCAAAAAATAACTATGGAATAAAAATATCGCTAAAGCGAGAACAGATGACCGGTGCAAATAAACTATCGTTGACCGAGCGTCAGTTCAAAAACTTCAATGATGCTAAAAATCAAATAAAGGCGTCAAACTTAATCTTTCTGCGGGCGCCATCAAAGACATCGCTAAATCGGGTGGTATATTTCCACTTCTCGCAGCTATACCAGCTTTAATAGCAGCTGCAGCCCCAGCTGTTGCAAAAGCAGCTGCATTAGGTGCTGTTGGAACAGCTGCTGGAATGGCATTAAAGAAAGCAACCGGACAAGGAATCAAAAAAAAGGGAAGAGGTCTAAGATTACCAGGGACCCCGTATTCATACGGAAAGGGTTTAAGACTTCCCGGGACAGTTTACTAATATCACCCATGTCCAATTTTGATTTACTTAATGCTGCTAAGCAATTAAAAATAAAAAATTTCAGAGGTGTTTTTATGCGCGATCAATTACCAAAAAAACCAAACAATATTGAAACCGGTATCATTAATCTCGATAAAACTCTGGCCCCGGCACGCACTGGGTAGGATATGCAATTGATCCACGTGGAATTATTTATTTCGATTCGTATGGATTAGCACCACCAAAAGAATTTTTAGAGTACGTTACCGGTGATATTCCAATCTGGTATTCAACGCTACCAACACAAAAAATAACTGATCCTCCAATATGCGGTCGTGAAACCCTCGATGTGCTTGATGCTGTATCAAAATCAACAGCACCGCCTCATAAAGTCGTGCACGCGTTCACTACACTACGTCATAACACTTAAACTGATATCAGTAAATATAATGGTAGATATTTATGGAAGATCTACTCGCAAAGATAAGGAGAAGATCGATTTATCTAAATATGCAACTCTTGAACAGCTCAGAAATGAAATCGATGATTTATTAAATATCACAAGTGTGGATCAAAATGAAGTCGTCGTTTTTCAGGACAAACAAGGATGATTAAAAACGAGTAACATACAACTACCAGATGTACTTGTACGAATTCCCAACGCGGTTGTTAATAATATCGTTACTTTCACTGATCAAGGTAAAATACAGGATTCCGGTAAATCGGTTAACGATTATGTTAAGAAAACTGGTGATGTATTTACCGGTGACATTATTATGTCAAGAAGAGAAATTACACATCTTGGAGAGCCAATCGCAGATACAGACGCAGCAACAAAAAAATACGTCGATGATCAAGAATCCAAATACGTGTCAGTGCGCGGTGGTATAATGCGTGCATTTCTCGACATGAATAATAATGGTATTAGTAATCTCAGAACACCAGAAACAGATTTCGACGCTGCAACGAAAAAATATGTCGACGATAGGGAAGTCTTAATAACGACTTCGTTAACGACAATCAATAACGGGATTGCTACATTTAGAACTGATTATAATAATCATATACAGACGTTTCTAAATTTTCGTAGAAATGTACACAGATCTATTAATGACTTTTTTGGAACTCCACCAACTGTTATTATTAATCTCGCTGACATTAACACAAAACTCAACGATATCATTAGTGGCATTCCTAACATTATTCAAAAAACTAATCTCATTAGAATTCCTCACGGACGAGTTAACAATATCGTGTACACAGTCGCATCAGGAAAAGCAACATGGTCGCAGGAAAATAACACTTTTAAACACACTGCAGAGGTCACTGGTGTATATAGATTATCTGTGTTTAGCAGTGCAAAATTTACTATATTTACCACATTTCCATGGCGTCATTCAACCGATGATTTTTCTGGAATTGTGTCTATAGTGTTAAATAAAGATGTCGAGAAAACGTTTATGCTGATAGCGGACGATAAAAAGTTAACCGCAGCGACTTATTGGTGGTGCTTGGAATTTGTATGTGAAACTCCCGAATTAGTTACTTAAATAAGTATAATGAATCAAGAATCATTTATCGACGTTCAACGTCACAGATACGCTCAAGTATGTGAGTGTCAAACTAAACTAAAAAATATCATCGACGATTACACGATAAAGGTAAAAAAAATATCGTCGACGTATGGTTGTTATTGATATAATGGTATACTCGGTTTCTGCTGTTATTGCTGGAACTGGATTATTACTATCAACAATAACGATGACAGCGCCTGCAGTTGTAACAATTCTAGTTTCAACGGCAACAACATGCGCAGGTATTTTCAGTATTATCGCTAAGAAAATATCTACGTGTACGAATGATAAACTAAACGAGTATATAATGAAATTGCACACAGCAACAGCCACATACACTAAATTATGCTCGTATCTTTCAGCGTATCTCAGTGATGGTAAAATATCCGATGAGGAGTTCGTAACGATAATGAAAACCTACGATGAAGCATTCATAATCGCTAGTGACAATAACGGAAAGATGGAGAATTAAATAATAACGATAATAATAATGTCATCATTAGAATTACTTCAGCAGATCGTAGCTAATACAACGCCGTCAAAACTACTATGATATCATTAAGTTCAACCAATCCTGAATTTAGCGTTAATTTTCCGACTGCAATTCCAGCAAAGGAAATAGCATTAGGGCAATTACGAGTTTATTATAGTTGGCCTAATATTAGATCAAAACCGTTTTGGTGGACAACAACCAAATAATTCACTGGTATTTGCGAATAAAAATAAACCAGATGGAACACCTGACTGGCAGGTTGTTGGAATTTCAACGGGCAGTTATCAAATAGAACAGATTAATGATGAATTTCAACGTAGAATTAAATCTATCACAGGGAAAGAATCTAAAATAGCGATCACTGTTCATGAACCAACACTATCAGCGGTTATTGAAATAAATTCTCCTGATTACCTCGTAGATATTTATCAAAGTTCGATCAGATCAGTGTTAGGATGGCCTGATGTTCCTCCTCCTGACCAAAAATCTAATGGAATTCCAGAACCGACTAAAAATGAATTTCTCACAACAGAAAAGAGATTTATAAAACGTCCAGAATATCGAAATAAATTTCCGTGGGTACCCGCTGATCAATCAGAATATTATCAAGAGCTCTATGGTGAAAAATTATATATTAAAAGAATACACTTACGTAAATCTGTTAATAAAGAAATTCACATTAATGAAGAAAATTTAAAATTATGGTCCGACCCAATTAAACTCGAGTATGAACAATCAGTTAATAAACTACGAAATTTATTTTCTTCTTTATTACAATATTACAGCGAAGATGTAAAACAACAGATAATTGAAACAATAAAACATTTAAATATTATTATGATAGATTTAAGGCTTATTAATGATATAATTTTACACGCTGTAAGAGAGCGTAGGGGTGTTATAGATTTTGATGATAAATTAAACTTGGATATGATGAAAAATTTGTTTATTAAATTTTACAAAATAACAGAAAAAGATTTACAAACATTTATTATACCAGATTTAAATATCGCTGAAATGAAGAAATCATTAAATGATCTTATTGAAGAATATTATCCGGGAGTAATTGAATCATGGAAAAAAATAACCCCACCACCGGTTATACTAAAACATAATAACAATCCCTTTGGTGCCGGACGTCATATATCGCCAGGTATTGTAAATATAACAACAACAATTGCAGTCAATCTGGTATGTGATGTTATTGAAGGTAGCTATCAGGTAGATCTTTCTAAGTCTAGCCAGGCCCACCAAGGGTACATATTATCCAGTTTTAGCCCGTTGGTCCCTCCCGGTTCGTTAATTGTATCAGAGCCAATTAATCCCGTGTACCTGCGAGTTCATAATTCGTTATTATCAAGAATACACTTTAAACTTACAGACCAAAACAATCGCATTCTGGACACGAGAAACGAAGTACTAAATATAAACCTGTATGTACGCTCATAATACGTTTTTATTATTAACAAAAAAAAATATCCGGATGTTTATAATACTATTCTCTTTGTTTACATAAAATCCGTGCATAATCGAAATCTATTATCTAGAAGGCTGTGGCTGCATATTGATTATTCCATAACAGCTGTGTGTAAAGTTATTTTAAGAACCGCTATATGACTAAATCAATATCCGCTGTTACGGCTTATGCATAGACTCAGTGTTATACAGAATTATATATATTTTTTGGAAACTAGAAATATAAAATCTCATTTTACACAGAAAAATGATGTTTCAGTCCCTACGGACACGATATATATCGTTTTTCGTTAATTATTTAGTGATCTATCTGTTTTCTGTAAGCATCGCTGTTAGTGAAGCAGCAGCGCAAAGATACTTAAATTCAACTGTATTATTGATAAGAGAACGATGGCCGAAATGGTAGGACGGTTGGACGTAGATCGAACTCTACAGACTCTCGCGTGTTCGAGTCTCCAAAAATGCTAAAGATATTATCTTGCATTTGGCGACTGATGCTATTTAATTGGGGGAACCCGGAGCATTTCCTCGAAATCCACAACAGACAAAATACACTCTCCTATCATTCACCCTTGAGGGGTGTACCTTTTACACTCCCCAGGGTTTTGTATGGGGGGAGAGTGTACAAAATCTGTTGGACGTAGACAAGATTCCCCCGTCATCACCATTTGTATATATTTCATGTTCATAGAATCATATGTCATCATTGTATATAACCATATATCACCTTCATTATATATAACCATCATCTTCATTGTATATAACCATTATCATCATTGTATATAACCATATATCACCTTCATTATAACCATCATCTTCATTGTATATAACCATTATCATCATTGTATATAACCATTATCTTCATTGTATATAACCATATATCATCATTGTATGTAACCATATAATCACCTTCATTGTATATAACCATATATCACCTTCATTATATATAACCATATAATCACCTTCATTGTATATAACCATTATCTTCATTGTATATAACCATATAATCACCTTCATTGTATATAACCATTATCTTCATTGTATATAACCATATATCACACACAAAACAGCTCCCTGACAAAAAAAAGTCATGGGAGCTAATATTTTTTTTTATATTAAATATATA
>JAECUM010084901.1:0-14491 GCA_016617855.1 Megalonaias nervosa | reverse complement strand
ATATATATATATATATATATAGGGGCGGTAGGTAGGTAGGTAACCTCTAAAGCAAGATGAATTGATTTATAGCAGACCTTTATTCATTATGTATTACATATTCATTTCACTCGCTAGGATTCAAACCATGGCCGCTGGAACGAAATTTTCAGCTTAAAATCTCAAATACTTATAGCTCAAATCAATCACCCATGCAGTTTTTACGAGTGATATTCAAAGAGAAAAAATGTATTCATTAATGGCTGTAAATACTAAAATTCGCATAATCAATCAATCAATCAATCAGTCAATCTATCTATCTATCTGTCAGACTCACTTTATGTCTTAAAACGTGTATATTTGATCCCGTTTAAAATGAAAACACAATATTGACACTGGTAATTACAGTTGTTTAATACAGGTTGTCCACTAACATTTTTTGCAAAATATCCGTACCTTTGTCTGCAGATTTGACAAAACTACGTACTTTATGACAACTTTAGTTAAACATAAACATGAGAAAAACTATTGAGCAGGTGTATCTATCTGTATTGCCAATAATTTTACAAGTCAATCTCCAATTTATTCTGACAAGTGACCGCTCCGATGGCCAAAGTGATTAGAGGGTCCGCCTCGGATGCGGGAGGTAGCGGGTTCGAATCTCGACCGAGTCATACTAAATACTTATAAAAATGGTACATGCAGCTGCCTCAGCATTAAGAGGTTAGTGTTAGGACTGGTTGGCCTGGTGTCAGGACCATGCGACTGCGTGGAACATGATGCTACATGTCTGTGGCATGATGCCCCAGTGTCAGACACCACTATAAACTGCCACACTCCAGACATCGTAGCGATATGACTGTAACATTGTTAAAACTACGTTAGAAATCCAAATCACACACACACACACACACACACACACACACACACACACACACACACATTCTGACACGTTTTAAGTATCATATTAAACATTGCAATAGAAATAATATTTTCAGAGGAAATAACTCGCTGTAGCAAAATAAAATTTGACCTAGCTTATAAGTCGAATATAACTGCAAATTGCATAGACCCAGGTCTGTCGTTGCATAATGTTCCAGCAAATATGGGTCTATACTGTTTGTTCTTAGTACTTAGTTAAACAAATAACATGTACCCTGAGTTGTGATTGCAGATCAGGGTTTATGTTGCTTGCACCTGGACGCAACTTATAAGCGAGTATGGTATCTATTATTGGATAATATCGAATTGTCTGTCCATATGTTGCTGTCATAAGTACTGTGCAACTTTTGGGGCCAAAATGAACCCAGAACACAATTAAGTTTGCTATATGTTCTCTAGATTTGTTTCTCAGTACTGAACTTTCCACTGTGTGATAATCAATATAAATCATTTGCTAATCTAAAATACCTTCAAAGATGACTTCACGGTGAAGTTCTTGTCATAGGTTCACTGGCATTTTTTTGTTGAGCGGCTGGATTGTAAACAAACCAGCGTGCAATGGAACACAGATTTCACTTCCGGATCGTCACCAAGACCTTATTACTCACTGTACAGTGTCGCCGAAACACACAGACAACCACACCATAAGCTCATATTCTAAAGAATAAACAACTGCCTTTAAATCCATATCAAGAATGCCTAAATCTAACTCTTATATCACCACCAAAAGGAGACAGAAAAATATGCTCCAAAAATAGGCTGGGACAACATTAATGGGTACTGAACCGGAACTATTAATTGTGATCTGATTCCTAACAGGCCAACTTGTTTATGGCCAATTGGAGTCAAACTTTTGTATTTGCATGCCACACCTATTTCAACTTTATACATGAAGTCTTTTTGAATTTCCTTGCAAACAAGACATGTGACACCTGTCAGAAAGTGTGTAGTGCTGGTGTTCCATCAGGGTGCAAGTTTTGGTCCAAGTGCTCTTGAGAAACCAAAACTAAAGTTGCTATATCTTCCTTAATTAAATGAATTTTTTTAGTGCAGTTAAAACCTAATTGTAATGCATATTATGTATATTTAATTTAAGTGTTTGTCTGTTAGTTTGAATTTTTTTTTTATTCCATTACATGCTATTGTAATGTAACATTGTTTACTGGACTTGACCTTGTCCAGAATTGAGTTCAGTTCTGTTTGACCTGATTGACTATTTTATATATTTTTTTATTTCATTGATGGAAAAAACTAATAATAGCTTCATTATCCTCTATGGGTATGAGTTCACTGACCAAATTATTATTCAGGTAAACATGTTGATTTGGGTCAGCGTTTGGGGATTCCAAAGTGAATTTTATAGGGCATTATGTTTTAAATAAAAAGGCTCATTAGATCATGCTAGAAAGTTATTTTCCGTTACGTAATGGTTGTTTTTAGAAAATGCTAATTTGTGACCTGAGGTCAAACAGAGAACTATATTATCTTGTGACTGTCAGAATTTTACTAGCTGTGTTTTAACATCTGGCACTTCAAATTGTATTATGTTGTTTCCAGTTTGGGCTGAATTTTTGTTTTCTTCAAATTACTGAATTCAAGTGATTATTTTCTCCGGAAATACAAAAGTGCTCTGACAAAATTCTTGGATAAAGACATTCATTGGAATTTATACTGAATTCAAACCTGGAATAATATTTCTGTGATTCAGCAAGAGACCGCTGACACATCAGTACGACGCTGGCCATAACAGACACGTCGTCGCCTTCAGTTTTAAATCTCTTCGGGATTTGAACTGAGTTTTTTATTCAGGACTTTTTATTACTAGGACTTGTGTCTTTAATTCTTGGATTATTTCTGGATTTAATTCGCAATACTGTAAGCTCTTTTTTTTCTTATTTTTCACTTTGTATTCTCGGGAAATAAATTATTTGTAAATTTTTGCAAAGCTTGTTGTCTTCACTCTTTTCTGTTACTTATTTTAAGGGCATAGACTCGAAACATACTAGATAAGGCCTGTCCGCTGAAAACATGCTTGAAATTTTAAAAAAATGATGAATTGAATTTTGATGGAAGTTTAAATAAACATTTAAATTTAAAAAACAAATTTTATTGAAAAATTAAATTTTCTTACAAGTTTTAAAATTCAATTTGACAAATTTTAGACAGCAAGGTTGACTAATGAATGGTATTTAAAGCAAATGATAGTTTGGGTCTGTACAACTGATAACATTTTCCCAGGGGTAGTGAAGCAAGATAGCTCACAGTGATTTTGGGAGCAAATTGCAATATGCCTGTCCAGATACATAGAGTACACACTAAAGAAACAATGACAGGTGCTATGTTCCACATTTATTGTGTCATTTGCTTAGGAAGTTGTTTGTATAACTAATAGCGCACTCAGATTTAAAGTTTTGATGGGACCATTACCATGTTTGATGGCAAAAATGCATTCCATTTCAATGTCGATAACTACAAAAGGCGACAATGTGATAGGTAAATACATTTCCAGGGAGGCTCTACCTTACTGAACAATGGTGCTAATCTCTCTTATGAAGACCTAAGCCATGTCTTTGAGGTGCTATATATCAGTGTGGTGATAATCTTGGTCACGTATGGCAGTACACTGTACATGCCATTATGAAACATTGCTATCACCACCGGACTACTGGAGAGCTTCCAAACTGATCCAACTCTAACACTTTGTTCCAGATACCAGGCTAGACCTGAAAAAATATAACATGTTTCACTTAATTCTAGAAAACAGTAAGATGTAGGTAAATGAAGTTAAAATGTGTTAGATATGGTGATTTCAAAACAACATTAAGGTTGCAAGCATGAGAAAAAATATTAAACTTGGCAGAGTGACGCTCAGAAATGTGAAGCAACGGGCATATATTAAAGTGATACGGGCATATATTAAAGTGATAAATGCATCCTAAATATATATGAGGTTTCTAGAAGCATATTTAGCCATTTACAGGTTAAATAACTAATCAGGTAGACTATATGTCATAAAGTTTAAGGCAATGTTAGGACAGTGAGGTTTGATCATTGGTGCAAACATTAGTACATACCAGTATACAGGAAAGTCAAGTGACAATGTACTAAATTAAAATATATTACTATAAGCACTCTTATTCATGAGGGAAATAGTAATTTTGGATATTGCAAGTGAATACAGCCAAATGTGGCCACACAGATCAATTATAGGTACCAACAGATCCTATATCATCAACTAAATGTGAAATTCTGATAACCAAATCTTGTAAACAAGGATGGACATTTGCATATGTGGGACATATACAATGTACTTGTTAAGATCAAATGTGAAAACATAATTCAAATTATCTGTTTGAATATTTTTAATGTATTTTTAAGAGTGTTGGTTACCAGTTATTAAGCTCATGATTCAGTGGAATCAGATATCAGCTGATGCTACAATACCACACTCTGTCAAAGTACTAAATTGAAATATGTTACCATACGCAGGCATATTCATGATGAAAATAACATTTTGGGATATTTGAGGTGCACACAGCCAGAACTGTGCCTTACAGATTCACTATAGGTACAATGTCAGCCTATATGATGTACTGAATGTGAACTTTTAATCCCAAACATTCTAAAATATATGGATATTTGTTCATGTGGGATATGTAACCATGTTAGGATCAGTTGTAGAAAGTTAAATTCAAATAATCTGTTTGAATATTTCTTATGTAATCTTTAGAGTTTCAGTTAACAAATATTATTAGTAATTAACAATGCATAAAGCAAAATGGGTCATTAGAATTCCCATAATATCATATAGGCCACAATGACGCACTACATCAATCAATATCTTAACCAACTGAATAATAAAATGGAATGCATTTTGTGTTCAACTTACATCATTTTGCTGTTTTCTTACATCCAAGGTTAGATATACCTGGGGAAAATATATTTTATCCCTTTGACCCATATTTCATTCTCTGACAGTTTAAAATGGTTTAGTAGAGAACTTGAGTAGGTTCTAATATAAAGTTTTCATCTCTGTCCTCTCACTAAACACCATATAACTATGTGTATAAACAATTACTGAAAGCTATACAAGCAGATATGTTATTCAGGAAGTCACCCCGTCATAAATACATAAATGAACTGCTTGGACCCCTAATAAATAGTTTGAATGACCTAAAGGCACAATGCAAAATAGAATTTTGTCTTCATGTATTTTAAATGAAGGTCTCATTTTGACTTACAAAGATATTTTCTCTGATAAAATTTGACAAATATCCATCATTTGAGCTTGTATATGGTGTAGGATTATATACATACTGATATCATTTAATATCATTCCCAAAAAATATTACATATTTTTGGTGGAAAAATTTAATTTTTTATTTTTTTTTAAAATTTCATTTACATTTTTAAATAAAAATCAACTTTTTAGTTTTAATTTCATTCTTATATTTTTAAAGTCAATATACATAACATATTAAAATTTCATGTGTCTATCATTAATAATAAAGATTTTATACCAGTTCAAACTTTACTCAAATACTGCACTGACAGGCCATAGAACACAATTAATGTTACTATATATTCTCTACATTTGTTTCTCAGTACTGACCTTTCCACTGTGTGACAATCAATACAAATCATATGTTAATCTAAAATACCTTCAAAGATGACTTCACGGTGAAGTTCTTGTCAAAGGTTCACCGGCATTTTTTGAATGGCTTGACTGTCAACAAACCAACGTGCAATGGAACACAGATTTCACTTCCGGATCATCACCAAGACCTTATTACTCACTGTACACTGTCGCCGAAACACACACAGACAACCACACCATAAGCTCATATTCTATAGAATAAACAATTGCCTTTAAATCCATACCAAGAATGCCTAAATCTAACTCTTGTATCACCACCAAACGGAGACAGGAAAAAATGATCTAAAAATAGACTGGGACTACATTCGTGGGTACTGAACAGGAACTATTAATTGTGATCTGATTCCAAATATTACACAAATATTGGTCACCATTACAACAAGAGTTTAGTTGTGCTGAGCAGCGTTGTTTTAAATGACTTTAAGCAATAACCTTCGGCGGTATTAGAATAGAGTTCCTCACATATGTTATAAAGGTTCCAAAGTGTCCGACTGAAACGTAGGGTTTGGGTATGTGACCAGTTACCACAGTAAATATCAGAAAAAAAAGACAACGTTTATTTTTCTAATCAATCCTGTCTATGGCTCAGTTCTGCAGTTTTAACTATGATATAGGATGCCTGATACTCTACCACTCCTTTGTAAAAGTCAGTCTGTTTTATATAAAAGACAGTCGTCACCTGTCATTCTTTGAATAAAGATTACAGTTTCGTGGGATTCTGTTTCGTGTTGGATGATATTGTTTGCAACATTTGTGCATTATAACACTGTACTTGTAAGTAAATACCCGTTGAAGCAGTTTTAAATGTAAAATGTCCTTCAAATGTAAAATCCCTGAATAATTTGATTCTTCCACATGTGCAAAATTAAAAATGTGAAAACATTTTTTCCTATGTATGTAAAAGCGATGTTGATACAAATGTAAAACTATTTTGATAATGTGAAAATATTGTTTATATATAGGCATATATATATATATAAGTATATAGTATATATATATATATATATATATATATATATATATATATATATATATATATATATATAAAGATAATGCTACAAATGTAAGAATCCCGGAAAACAAGAAGAATAACGCACCAACCTGTATTATCTTGTTAAATACGGTAAAGAGTCGTTTGAAATTTGTTTCTGCAGCATACATTTAATAAGTCAGTAGAATCCTAGAGTTTAAATGACAAAAGTTTTTTTCCTTCAAATTTGAGTTTATATTACATTAGTAACTTGTTTTCATTTAACAGAATTTTTAGAAGGTAAAGCACTTATTTTTACAAAGTCTCTCTTGTAAATTCATAACATTACCTTTCCACATCAACGGTTCTAGAGATTATTTCTTTACATTTGTAACCAAATATTTTTGACGCTTGATGAAATAAATCTTTTACACACCGAACAGACGTTTTTCACATGTGTTGCTGATTTTACATATGTGTTCAAGTTCTTTTCACAGACGGAATTTTTAAATTCAACAATGTTACAATCCGTAAAACATGGAATAGATAACCGCACATGTTAGAGGCTTGTAAATAAGTCAATACATTTATGTAGTCGTATTTTAATGAAAACGCATTTTATTCCCTCTTCAGAGATCCTCAAGTCGTCGGATAAAGAAGATCAGTCCCCTATCATGTGGAATAAGCTGAAATATGTGTTCAACATGTAAGTCAACGGGTTTTTGTTTTTGGCATTGTAAGTAAATATGTTTCAGATCACAATAAACATTGTTTGTATTGATTCAACTCCATCTTTTCAAAATGACAAAAACAATTTTTTTTTCTTGCAGTGGCGGGACAACAACATCGTCCTGATTTGTAAGTCCAACTTGGCTTAAAAAGTTGTAGACTTTTCGGCAAATGGGTACTTCTGTGAAATTATCATAATTTCATACTTTGAAAAAATTGACAAAATGAGTAAATTTCTGTTTCTTGAAGTTAACAATACCATAACGTTGATTGGGTACACTTAATGTACTTACATCATTTGCAATATTGAGGTGTGAAAGAATTGTTTAGAAAACTTCTTCCCCAGATAATTACTAAAATGAATAGTAATTCCTCCTGTCCAGTAAAGAAATATCAGAAAGAAGTAGAATAAATATTAAAGCAACTAAAACCATTTTATAAAAAGGCCAGTACTGAAATCCGGATCTTACAAAATTCTTTGGATGCTATCACTTGGGCTACATACGGGACTACATACCATGGGCCAATCATATTCAAAACTTTATCCAAAAGTCAATGATTCAGCGATACATTTTGTGTTATGTATAATATGCATTAAAATAAATAAATAAATAAATAAATAAATAAATAAATAAACAATATCCTACTCTGACAAGTGGAAATACAAGTCTTGGTTTCTTTCCATTTTTCTAAAAGATGGAATGATAATTTGATGTATCTATTGAAAACTATGCAATTCGATCTAACATATAGTCTAAAACTATAAAAACACACGAACGTTTAATGAGATTTTAACATAATTTTGATAATAAAATGATTAACAAATTACTTACATTAAAAGATCTTTGACCTTTCATCTATAACTTTGGGCTTTGCAGCAAGGTCGATAAAGTCAAATGTAAACACTGACTGAAAACAAGAGAACTACTTCTTGTATGTTATTAAATATTTGAGGATTGGTTTTGGTGTTTGACGTCAAAGCAACATATGAAGGTTATATAGTACTGAGGCAATTGGAGTAAAGTTCTTGAACATAGACACAACACGGTACCCAATCTGGGCTATTCTAATGGAAGGATTTAAATCAGCACCCTTTCGGTTGCGCGTCCTTCACGCTAGCTACTGAACCATCGCGGCTTAGAAGAGAGACATATTCTCAGAGTCAGAAATTCCAAATGTGATATCCCATATGGGGCTTAACGTCATTGTTTCTCGTTCTTTTGTAAATGTCCGATGATAGATACATAGATAAATAGACTCGTTAATAGAAGGCAGCTATACATACATACATACATACATACATACATACATACATACATACTTACAGACAGACAGGCAGACATATGTACAGATTGGTTGGTTGGTTGACAGAAATGAAGACCGACACACATATCTATCTATCTATCTATCTATCTATCTATCTATCTATCTATCTATTAATCTATCTATCTATCGAGAGACAGACAGACAGACAGAGACAGACACACAAAGAGACAGGGATAAATAGGTAGACATATGGATATATAGGCAGAACATAATTATAGAGAGAAAGACATACATGGAGATAGAGAGAGCTAGATAAAGGGCTAGATAGATACAGTCGCCAAATTTTTTCATCTCTTGGAAGATGTTATGGAACTTGACACTAATATTCATCATACGCTCTAGTTGTTCCTGGATGAAAATGATGCTCTTAAGACATGTAATTCTGCTCCGACCTGGCCATCCTAAAACAAACACCCCACCCCACCCCAAGAAAACACACACACACATATACACACAAACTGTGACGTTATGTGAGAAAATGTGCTAACAATTCCTGCCTCATGTTTATATATGTCTTCTGATAGAATTCGTGATTCAAAGTACTTTGGGTAATATCAATACGTGTTATATAATATTACGACTTTAGACCGATTCCGTAAAAAGAAACTACCTGTCCACGAATTAGCCATTGTGTTACGGTCAAATTCGCGGTTACTTCAAAGATAACCTGGCCACGGTGGTGAGAAACTCTGTTTTGCAATCAGCAGTGATGTCACCGGTCGGCTTAGGCTTAGAGGCCGGAAACCCGACATTATAACATATCAGTGATACTACCACAAACAGTTTTCAAAGAGACCACCGGTATCCAATCAGAACTAAGATAGTTAAATTTTGGGGCGGGTTTCTCACGCAGCCAGACATTATTCTGTTACATTCATTGTGAATGGATCAGTGCATGTCTGGACACTGGCGAGAGCAGATTACAGGTTAAAAGGGCGGGAAGGGAGTTCTAGGAACTTCGGACGAGATTTGGAACAAAATGCTTCTGAGGAAGCTTTCCGGGTGGGATAGGACGCCACCTGCAGAGTAGAGTGAAGGAGACTAAGAGAGCAAGTGGAATTAGGCAGTTGTGCGAAGGCGCAGGACCGGGAGAACGGAAACAAGAATACCGGAAGTACCGACAAGGAGGCCGGGAGAACGGAAACAAGGGTACCGGAAGTACCGACAAAGGAATACAAGGCGGAAGTAACAGATGAGTAACACACAAGGGACACCGGAAGGAAACACTCTCACCTTTAATTTCGCGTGATCAAATAATTGGCAATTTGAATAGGTCTTTCCATTGATTGAAGGAAATTGCATTGAGAAATTGTCCTGTAATTGTGGAATATCGAGATATGGTTTATTAAATTGTTTTACCTTTCACCTTATTATTTTTATATTTTATACACCTAGACCATCGGCTTTGCTGAATGTGGGCTCAGAGCTAATTAACCTTTCAATTGTCCGTCCTTCTGGGTTAGTAAAAATTCCGTAGGGGGCTCGTGACACAAACATACACGCATATATATATATATATATATATATATATATATATATATATATATATATATATATATATATATATACAAAACCTATTTCCCCCTACCGAAACTGCTTGTGAAATGTGGTCAGATTTGGACTTTTTTGTTCCGAGGAGTAGTTTGTCCTAAAAAAATATTCCATCCCTCTGTCATTTGCTGTCAGCCATGATTGAAACGTTTGTTATTGTCTCTTCCATCAAACACCTGGTTGTCTTGGTATGGGCTTTTATTAGAAATATTCCTTCATAAAGCTGACCAACACCTGGAAAATCAGTAGAACGTTACGATGAGACCGTTGACAAGCTGGGCTTAATTATGACTGGGCATAGTAAATGTTCACCAATGAAAACAACATGGATTGAATTGTCTTCACCTGTTCAGGATGAGGACTTTAAACGGATTATGAAGCGTTCCAAATGAAGCGATCAAAACAGCCTAATTAGCCATATGTTAATTTAAGCAATTATTCAAAGTTGGCACTTTGAATATTTGACACTGATACTTTGTATAATTAGGCCAAGCCAACATTTAATCATTCATCGTCAGTATTATAAAGATTGTTACGTGTGAAAAGAAGACGACTCAAAATTTGTAAATATTTGTCACAAAGTCAAGAGAAATGACGAGAGCCTTGGTTTTATTCAATTTAATTTAATTTATGAAATTCTATAATTTATGAAATTCTATCAAAATGTTTCTTTGCTCGATGCTAGGAGATGATTACTTTGTTTATGATATAACATACATATTTCCATCTCAAGAGTTAAAATGGACGTTGCATTGGCTGTCCCTCAACAGGAATACAGGTTTAGAAGCCTAAGACTTATTCAAGCAGAGATACCCTACAATCAGAAACGTAAAAGAGCAGATGTTCCCTTGAAGGGAGCCTCACGAAACGCGACGATATACCTAACATTAGATATACAATTGATGGAACATGTAATAAACAGTGAAAAAGAGGTTTTGGAAAATGACATGAAGAAAATTAAAACATCTATGAAAAATCATGTTACTTTACAATCTCAGCCTGAACAGTTACAGGGAGATCTGAATAACGAAATGAAATAGAACGATCAAGAGATTAAAAGCTAATCAACAGAACGATTACAACCCTAAATAAACAGCGAACACTAATATATTTTTGGCGTTGCACAAAACGAAAGAATAAATGGCGTTAGCAAGAACATTATATGATATTATAGATTTAAGCAACAAAAATACGATGACAGAAGACATTACATTTACCGAGGAACTAATCAAGGTCAAAATATTATTTTAATGTAGAAGTTACTAATACTATATTAAGGTAGTAATATCAAAATAAACAAAAGGATAAAATGTCAAAGAATTTAACTGATTTGGAGCAGACGTTTATAATTTATGCTGATGCATTAAAAATTGAAATAAAAGATATTTTGGTGTTAATAGGAAACGAGAGCATAATGAGATTCAGTACTGAACTGAAATCTGAATTGGGAATAAAAGGACACTGCATTTAGAGCTAGAATATATGAGGTGAAAAAATATTTAAAAAAGAAATTTGAGGGAAATTTGCGCTTTATACCAATGAGGAATGGCATTGCAATTATTCAGTTGAAGTAACGTACATATGGTTCATCGCATATTTTTTGAAGCTGAACCCACACCACGTACATTGTCTAACACCTTTAAATTGAACCATGCTCAATCACGATTTACTGCATAAAAGTTACACACGAGAGATGGATGAAAGATTGAAGTGATTCAAATAAAATAATCTGGTTCGTGCATAATGTTGTCATCTTGCATAATACAGTCCTAACTGCAAGATTTTAGGACGTTCTTGCTGATTTCTACATTGCTTTAGAGACAATCCCCCCAGCAATATTTTGCTTACTTGTGACACCTTAAAAATAATCTTTGCCTAACGTGTACACAGTAAATGACATTAGTACAATATTATCTTGAAGCAAATAATATTTTTTCATCGAGATGAAACACAGTAGTCCTCACCATTTAGAATATAATAAAATAAAACAAGGGCATCAGAATCAGAATGTTCTACTGTTAAATACAGCAAATGGCTACAACATGCAAGTCAAACATGAATATATATTCATTGTAAATATGAAGTGTATTTGTGTTGCTCACAGATTTTTGTATGCTTTTTTAGCGGAATAATTAGCAAACATGCCTACGTACATAAATACATAACTTTAACAACGAGAAAATATAACTCGGGAGATTTTATTTCAAACACATCATTGTGTTTATACAAACCTACTGCAACATTAAAACAAAAATTGCAAAGTTTGGATACTAAAGCTAATAGCAGATATCGTGATTGCATCTGGAAGTGTCTTCTGTCGTTGTACATGAAATTAAAAGGAGAAGCTAACGGTACGGTGGTAAACAATTTGGGTAGAATGCTCATGAAAAAATCAACCGATCCTACGACGGTGATAACATTTTCAGAGTAGATGACTACAACATTTTTATGACATGCAAATGAACGGCTAACTTTTTCAGTTAAAGAAAACAGCATCCTGAGCAAAAACTTGGGAATCTTGCTTTAAGATGCAGGCAACTCGCAAAGCAATGGTTCTGAAGTTCTACTTTTTGTGGTATACGGATTAAAGTTTAGAATACCATCTATCTGCATATTCTTACAGACCAATGTCCATTGTATCCATGTGCTCTTCCACATGATTCCAGATTCAACATTACGCTAGCAAGAGCAGATGAAATGAAAGAAGGTGTGAATCATGACTGCGAAGCCTCACAAACAGTGGACTGCAAACAGGAACAAATTGTTTTTAGTACCATCTTATTAGTTCTGAATCAAATGAATAAACAGTAAATGACATGAACAGTTAATTTTACGATCAAACCATGAGGAAAAGAATCATGGAAATTGCAGCAAATGTTCTTGAACAAGATTTCTATTTTGATTCACCCATTACAAGTGTGAAGAGTGATTTAGTACTGTGCATAAAGAGTGGAGAATGTGATCATGTGAAGTTGTACAACTCGGCATTAAAGAAGATCTTGGTGACTTCAGAAGATCTGCTAAACGAGATTTATTTCGAAGACGTTTAATTAATACCAGAGTTTGCAGTCACCACTAAATATTTTATTGACGAGCAACAAAATTATAGAAATACGTAATGCGGTATAAATATTTACTCTGACATTTATTGCATCTGGGCTTTTTCAGAAGTACTCATGCTAACAAACTTCATGACAATAGACTTAAACTTGCTATCGTGTAACAAGATATTAATTTTAAAATTTTAAAAAAAAAACAACCCAGTGGAAATGTAGATATAGAACAAAAGGTGTATCTATTTCGTATTTTATTATAAGATAAGATAAAATGTATATAAAGTCTGCATGATTTAAAGCAACAATTCAGCATAAGCTCTAATGAGCTTTTTACAAGTTAACATTCAAAACAATCAACTTAATTCAGTTCTGTTGTAAGCATGTATCAAATAAAACAACGTCGTGAAGCGTAGTGGGGCTGCATTTGAAATATCATGATAACTCGCACAGTGACTGTGTTAAAAACATTGTTTGCACTAAATCTGACTAAGGCTGAATACAACGACATTTTCGATGATATAGTTATCATCTGTCCAACCTTGTGTAAGAAGACATACAGCAGAAAATGGTTACTCAACAATGAAAATGTGATCGTTTTAGATCCAGACGATAGACTGGATAAGTTGTTAGAGTTGCTAGTTGATTTGCACTAATGAAATTATATTGTTTATATTTTATGTTATGGGTAATCGTTCGGAAGCACATCTCTGCGATCAAAGATATCAAGGTAAACACATGGGTTTTAGTAGTCATCAAAAGCAAGGACACAAGGCAATGGAAAGAGTGAAGATAATCACGTAATAACAGATGAAACAAAAAGAGAGATTGTAGAGGCTTTGACACAAAAGAGCATAAACAAAATTTTGATGTTGCTCATGTTTCCTTTACAATATTAAGTATCAACATGAATGTAAAGTTAGAATGTGCTTACGTTGTAAAAACAAACACCTTTATCATCATACATAGATAATGCTATTTGTTCATTGCGATGCTGCATTGTATAACCTGATTAAATTCATTTGTTGGTAGTGTTCTAGGTTTGTTTTGTTAAGATAAAAGAATTTACTATGGTTTCCCCACTGGTTATCTTTGTTATTTTAAACAGATCTTGTATATCTTGGGTAATGTTAAAATAATTCCCTTTATTTTGGTGTTGATTGACGGTTGTAGTTTAGGTCACAGAGTATACAGTTTGGCCTTACTTTAGATATGCACCTCATAAAAGACTGCTAGCTCCTTTGGTCATTTCCACTTCGGGGGTTTCAAATGTAACTTGGAAAT
>JAECUM010084899.1:0-10315 GCA_016617855.1 Megalonaias nervosa | reverse complement strand
ATTTCTTTTCCTAATAAACATTTATGGGACAATATTATTTTAAACTTTAATTCAACTCCCTTCGAATAATATATAATAACTGATACTGTTTAAATAGTCCGTATAGTACATAATGAGCACAGTTTAAGAGTCTGACTTGAGAACGGCATGGAGCATTTATTTTTGTTTCGTCTCGTTCTTTTATTTTCACATATATATTTTACCCATTTCCATTTGACAAATTTTGCAACGCTGCTTAATTTCCTTACAGAATATAAAGTTTCACGATATGTAAGTTCACCGACAGCTAGCATGGAACATGCGTTATCAACTTAGTCCAGAGAGAAATGTTTGCACTAGTTTCTTGGTTGTACACTTTTGACACTGATTGATACTCCATGAGTAGATTAAGTTTATCCTGAAACTCTTAGGGATTTCCTATGATATACTCATTTGCGAGTCAAGATAAATAACCACTGCGGCTACTTAAATGTGTAATTATTTTCTCCTTTGAAAATCAACAGTCAGTTTGACTTTTGGAATACCATTTTGTCGACCTCAGGAGGCCTAGCATCAAATATGAGGCCGGTTGACCGTCTATTAAAGCATGGGTTGTTCTAAATTTGTTTTAGTTTTTGATGTAAGGGGGTTTCGATTTACTACAAAAAATGACGATAGTAAAGGAAGAAATAATGCGAAAACTTCAACAAAGTTCGAACATATAGGTTTCACTATCTGTTCCTAATGCTACCAAATTATTGTTCAAGAACCAAAATCTAAAGTGGCGCCATTTACCATTCTCTATGGGCAAGAAACATTAGGTATTTAAATAATTCCAGTTATTTGACAGTGTAATGAAGTTTACTGTGACATTAACTGATGCCGCCTGCTGCAATGAAACGTAATCTTGCAGTAAGATATTAGCCATTTCCCTCAATTATAATACCTTTAACATACTTCGAAAAATTTACACACATTTACAAAACGTCCAATGACAGACAAAAAGTCGTGTATATCAGGCGCAAATTTAATTCCTAGTTTTGATAGACGTGTAATCATAATATCAGTTAGACTTGACTGACGTAACCCAAAGTTTTACTCGACTGCTTTAAAGACGAAATGTGTTTTGTACAGATTAAAGTAAGCTAGTTAATGAGACTGAATTAATTTAGTTCCTATGTACATAATAATATATGTTAGGATAAGGCAGCAATAATCATCGCTGCCTTAAAGTTTGTTTAAAGTAAACGAGTATTTGGCGTGGTCAGAACCTTTGTGCAGGAAAAGTTTAAAATTATTCCTCGAGTTGTTGTCAAAGGATAACACCCTGATTTACGGCATATGAATAAGTAGCTAATAATCTTAATTCTACCTTCAACATTAACATATTGCATACACAAGAGGATGGTGTAGGTATGTACGGAAGACTCTGTTGGAAGGAAATGAGGTTGCGCCCTTCCATCACACAAAATATTGCAATACTGAGGACCGGAAATATTGATCAATGTGTTGTTGTATTTTCTAATTTATAATACGGTAACGATGCCCTAGCGTAAATTCGTAAATCGAAAGGATAAAACATTGTGTCCAACTTGTATCCATAATACGTCCGCCACTGAAAGCAAAGACAGACTAAGCAATTAATCTGCCCGTCATATAGTACAAAATATTATACCAATATGTGTTCGAAATGGCTCAATACATGGATCCAGTGTAGGATAGAATGCATTTTTGCTACTAAGGGATGCTGTACTATACTAATAGAGACATAACATCAATCCCCAAACGTTAATTCTGTTCCGCTAATTTTGCATTTATTGAATGATATTTCTGGCTCAAAATGGTTTTAAAGAAGTGAATGACGTTTGTATATGTTTATAAAATTGTGTAGTTGAAATCAATTTACTGAGTGAAATGCATTATCTGAACATTTCCATATTATTTTAATTGAATCACAAAGATATATGTGTCTAATGAAAACTTACTCAGTAAAATCACAATATAAGACAAAGAACCATATGAACAATCATGTGTTTGTCAACATTGATTTGCATGTATATAAGATATCAACTCGTTTGTTGAAATTCGATAGGATATTTTCGTATGCTGGTAAGTTATCAAATATATTTCTGTTCTTAACTAAGGGAATTATACCTGTTCATGGGAGCACTATTGCCACACACTGATATGATACGATATCACATCGAGTTATGTGATATTCTCAACGTCTAGAATTGTGCACCCCTTTGAGAACTGTCCACCTACTGCATTGTCCATACATTACCAAACAATATTATATAAGAAAAGTCCTAACGAGAAGGAAATGATATAATAGCAGTCTTCTTACCGTACTAGCTTTAAGCAGTGTCATAATACTACTCTCTGTGTATGTAACTGACTGTATCTGATTTCAGGATCAAAACGTTAGAAACGACATTTTAAAATTGCATGATGATTTCCTAATAATCACGAAGTAATTCGTGCAAAGGTTGCAAGATAGGTAATGTGAACTCTTATTTTTCTAATATCAATCTCTCATGAGGAACATGGCCGGAGCACAAGTATTTTCGTTCCACCTCATCATAATGTGGTAAGTAGAAGAGAGCAAGACAGCAAATCAGAATCTAGAGCGCCACATATACTTACATTCTGCGTTTTAAAACTTTCGAGAGAACTGTATTGATGTAGCCAATGCGAAGGAACAGTTTGAGAAAGTTGTTGAGCCTGCTTTAAGAAATAAATGTCTCTTCCCGTTGAGTGTGAACATATTCACCTTTGATGTTTTTGCCTTTGATACCATTATTAACAAATCTTATCATGCAAATTGTTTGCAACAACAAAAGCATCTGAACATATAACATGTTATTCAACATAGTTATGCATGTCTTCAGTATCATACCACCAACATATTAATCCCTTTAGCCAGGTATTCTTAGAAGCTTTGGGCATCCAATGGGTCTTTCACAAACATTCACAAAACAAAAAAAAAGCAAAACGAAATGACAAAATAGAATAATATTGATGGTATGAATAAGTAAGAAAAGAATGATTGCTCGAGATGATTTTTCTGGAAAATAAATATGTTGATATTAAACTATAGTATACTGTTCGCAGCATCTCTGTGCCACATCATAAATAGTGTAGCAAATATCACTGACATATAATATTTTCTATGTCTAAATGTTTCCGTTATTCTACATATCGATTTAAAAATGAAATTTACAAAGAGTAGATAAGAGAGGTTTGACAGTTATTTTAAATGTTAAATATGTTAACATGTTATTATCTAATTTTAACATGACCACTTCTTCGAAAATGACCAGCACAAACATAATACAGACTAAAATGTCTGTTTTCTTTGCAGGACAACGTTATTAAGTTACAACCCGGACAAGAGGCAGGAACAGTCTATGCCTGTATCGATAGTCCTTCTCTGAGATGTGCAAAGAACTCCAAATTATCTGCCTACTGTACAGTTTTCAAAGATGAAAGTAGGGAACGTGTCTCGTATTCTTGCTTTTGATCTTTCTGTTGACGCTGTCGTCAGCACTTACTATGTCATGGCACTCTTACATATCCTTAAATTAGACTGTTTTTGAGCAATCTCATAAGCGCTTGACTCAACTATTGTATCAAATACGCATATAGCCTGGAGCTGCGCATGTTGCTAGGTCTCATTTGATAACCAGTGATGGATATCCTCCAACGACTTCTCACCATATTTGAGAATTCATAATGGATATAAAAATGTCTAGAAGCAACCTCGGTTCCAGTACTTGCAATACTTTAGCGTACTGTTTACGTATTGTATTGTTGCTATTACATTTTTATATTGTTTTCTTTTAGGACCACTTCTAGCCGTTCCGCAAAGCGTTCTGCCTCTGGTACAATCCTTTTCAAATTCTTTTGAAAAGTTTCCGTAGTATTCCTAGTTGATTGATTACGATATCTTCCGTGTTCCTACTGTTATATAAGTACTACCTTTATAACAGAAGGTTGCAAATGCACCACGGTTAACTGGTAATAACGCTGACCACGAAAATAGCGACGTATTTGAGGGACTTCTCATGAAAAACTGCATGATTGATTTCATCTAACATTGAAAGAGAACAATTTGGAATTATGATGTTTCAAATTCGTATCAGGATGGCTGATCCACTATCAAAATTGTAGAGTTTACTTTAGATACAAACAATTTATTGCACTAAAATAAGTAATATTCCATTTCTTTGATAATATAGCTAAATATATATTCATGCAGAGAAAAACATTTTTGATGACATGATCTTACGCTGTGATTATAGTTTTTAGATGGTCATTTGTTTCATATATATATACATATATATATATATATATATATATATATATATATATATATATATATATATATATATATATGTTATATAATTGCAGGCAAGATACACACAAAATTATCAGAAATATCTGGAGTCACGACTGCTAACCTAGTGATAACCACATTACTTAACGGATTTATTATACTAATGGCCATAGTCTTCTACCGGCGCCAATTGGGTAAGTTTTATTTCTTACATTGATGTTTTTAAAGTAAGAACGCACACTATATTTTCATGATTATGAAACTTTGATTCCAAATTAGTCTATGTCGCACAATAAATAAGTAGCATTTTCAATAGCAGAACATGCATTATGTACTGCACACTAAGATATAATTTTGGTTGACGAAGCTGCATAAAAGAAATGATAAATACTAGTGATGAACTAATATAATAAATATATCGTATGATCCCTGCGAGGGTTTTAATACATACCATCTTTATTTTGTCCTGTACTTAACATTATCATATTTGTAAAGACATGTGACGACATAGAGCCTATTAATATTACATGATTTCACGAATAATAGATAACTTCATTTGAGATGCTAAAACTGCCTTCCATGCGGTATAACAAGTATGATTATGTGCAGGCCTTACTTCTTTCACTGCTCCTGGCGAACGACTGACTTTACTTGCCCTACTGTCCCTCACCCACAATCCCCTCGCCCAGTTTAATTCCCCTGATGAACGAAGCGAGTGGGTAAAGCGCCTAAGGGAAATAGAGTGGGGTTAGTGATAAATAATTAGGATATCTGCATTATTGGGAACTACGATCCTTTTGCTCGACAAGTATATGAAGAAATAAATAAACCCTTATTGCAAAGACTGTTCCAAGACATTAGGTTTTTGAAGCGTCTTGTCTAATAGACTTCAGACAAATTTGTCTTAGAACTTTGGTCGATTTGCACCATCATTGTCTATCCAAATTAATTATTGGAAGAAATATTACAACTTATTTGAATCTTTAGCACACGGCATTAAACAAGCGCACAATATATACATTAAAACAGTGAAAAAATAATGATTTAAGAACAGTTACCGGAAATAACGTTCTAAAGCAAATATAACAGGGTATTGCTCTATCTCACTAGCTCATGCTCCACTCGCAGATACACGGCTATAAAATAGTTATAGGGTCGTAATGGGATGGCTGCTTAAGTATTATGTGTGAAAAATCACACACACACACACACACACACACACACACACACACACACATATATATATATATATATATAGCAGTTATATATATATATATATATATATATATATATATATATATATAGAGTATATATATATATATATATATATATATATATATATAACTGTATTTGAGAGAGGGAAAGGGAGAGATGCCTATGGTCCCCACTACTGTCTCCCTTTCGCCTGACGAATTTTACAGAGATCCAATGCTATTTTTTATTATGCTCATACATAAGTATGTGTCCCTCTCCTATTCTACGTGTCCCACTTACTCACCCATACTCAATTTTGGTGCGGTTTACCTACCCCCTTTCTATTTAAGGGGAATGTAGCTTTTACAGGTAACGGATGGCAATAAGTTGGGGTATTAACATCATCACAAAGCTAACAACATTTAATATTTTGTGATGCTCTTCTGTAACTTTCACTGCTAAGACATTTGCTACTAGCTTTGACAAAATTACTCGGGAAAGAAAGTGTTTGAACTTGTGTGATTTTTGAAAATTGAGCACTATTCCCTATTATATACACAGGCGTGCTGAAGAAGAATGCACAATGGAAACATTTATCAGGTAATATTTACTAAATTTAGCGTTATTTGTTCTTTACATAGTGCATCTTTCTGCTGGAAATCGTTTAGATAATCTCATTAAAGGTCAGGTGAGCTGATTGAAATGCGCTGAGTCCGTCTCGCTTGATTTGTTATCAACTAGTTCTAGTGGATTTGTTGCTTGTCAGAAGTGGATCAAACTTAAGAGTTTAAATCTTCGAGAATAGGATTTTATCATCAAGATGATAAATATATTTTATTGTAGGTGAATATGTTTTCGATGCGATTTTGATAATAAACTGATCGAAGAATGATCTTTTATCATCTTGATATTTGCGGATTTGACTAATGTGAACATTATTAAGGTTATTAATGAGATGATATCGGGATGAGCACGTTATCAACCTAGAACTTATTTTGCATCGGATTTAATCAAAGTCGGTACATATAAGTAAGCTCATGTGATCCATATTTTGATGAACTTTGACTATTGGTGCGATTTCCTTCTCATATTCTTAACCTCCAGTAGATTGCATTTGTGATCTCATGTTGATCAGACTCAGTTAAAAAGTTTATGTTAGCTTAGTTATAGTTGACACATACGCATATTTATGAGAGGTCTGATGTCAGACTGGATGATAATATTAGAAAGGTGTCGCTTGCATATCTGATCAGACTGGCATCATACGTCGTTCGCGTGTTTATGTATTCACGATCCTAGCTATTGCGACTATATTCAACACCTGACATGGTATTGACCTAAGTGTTCTGCCATCTTATTGTTTCATCGCGTTTCCATTGAAAGTGTTGCATGTATGATTATGATAGATTCTTAAGCGTATATCAGGAACACTTACACCGATCCGCTGGTCTAGTTGTTAGAGCGTCCGCCTCGGATGCGGGAGGTCGTGGGTTCGATCCCCGGTCGAATCATACCAAAGACTTATACAAATGGTACTAACAGCTACCTCACTTGGCGCTCAGCTTTAAGAGATTAGTGTTAGCACTGGTCAGGATAATGTGAATTGGTAGGACATCATGCTACAGGTCTGCGGTAAGATGTCCCAGTGCTAGACGTCACTATAAATTGCCACACTGCAGACATCGTAGCGATATGATAGAAAAATTATTAAGCTACATTAAATACCCAAAACACACACACACACACACACACACACACACACACACACACACACACACACACACATGGAGTTTCATTATAGTGGAACCGTTACATCATATATTCTTTGTCCAGTTTGTCAAAACCCTAGAAACCCTAATTCTTAAAGTATTTTGATTAGATTTATCCTTTAAAGTTCTTTCCTTAAAATGTGAAAGAGATTTAATATTGAGCGATATCTACGGACAGTATTTGTTGAGAGAGACCTAATAGATCAGACAGTATAAAATAGTTCAAAGATTTCGTTCTAGCTGACACACATGTTTACCGTTGTAAGCAATCGTTGAATGCCTTAGTACGTAGCGAACAAGGCGTTTAAATAATTATGGGCCTTTGTGAGTCACCTAATGAAGTCATGGTTTCGGCGGCCATTAGAGTATATTCGATATATCTTGGTTTGAGACAGTGAGATAAACAGATGTACAAGCTATTTCTTCCAAGGCTATCTGGAACTACGGTTCATCAGCACCGTCTTGCTCTCAAATAGAGAGAAGCATTAGTCTTCTCATATCAGTCGCGTGAAAACAATAAACTACCACTTAACACAGAAATAAAGTTTAATTATTTCCCCAACTTTAAATAGGTGACCTATCCCCTCTTATGTTCAAGGACATGCAGTGGCACGATGGATGGGTGGTGAGAGGTCGTGTAAGTGATATAATAGTGCGACCAATATTAATGAAAAGTTCGAAGTGAGTGTCACTACCTACTAACAAAAGACAAATTACCGCATTGCTTTGTTCTCCTTTAATTATTTGCCAAGAAAGCACATGCCTACCGTAATAAACATTATGAACATTAGTCATTTCTTTTTATACAGTCATGCAGAATAAGAGCAAACTTACAGGTAAGGCTCTACATTCCTACATTCTTACATTTATTGTTGCCTAACGTATATAACTCTTATTCTGAAAAAAAATGTATAGCCCAAGTCGCCAAAAGAGTCAGTGCGATATTGCTATTGTTCTGATTGTGTCTTGTGTCTTGCATCGTGCCCTGTTTTTAATCATTCAGCTATTGCTTGCTACAGCTGTGGATGCTTTGTTACATGTCAAGTCCGGGTTTGAGTCTTCGAAAGCCCTATCGGATTAAAATATGAGCGAGATCTACTTAGATTAACAATGTATTGCATGTTCTTTGTACTGTTACAGAGACGGTGTTTCTGATTTTTTTAAGACTCGGATTATGACATTGCTATCTTAGATGAATTTAATTATCGTAGAAATTACACATAGTAATAAAATGTCATTTAGCTGCGGGTATTGTCGTTGCTACGGTATTACTTATTCATCGATTAATCCATACTTTGTATAAGTTTGTATGAACAAGACGTTTGAAGATTTCGATTAAGTTTTATACTTTTATACGATAACGTATTACTATACTTGGACAATTGAAGGGTCTTAAGAATGTTGCAACACATAATTACGTAGCGTGCAAATAACTGGATAGGTGCATGTCGTTTTTCATAATATAGTTTGTGTACTGTGCAGGGGTTGATGTTCGATCAAGAATTGAAACTTAAGACATATTTGTTCTTTTTCTTTAGCGTACTACTTGATTACTTTCAACAGCCTTGTAATCAACACAGCAAATTTATTTCTTTGATAAGTCACATATTCTAAAATTAAACATATCCTTACTCGATGTGTTACATCAATCTATATATAATCACTGCGCGGGAAGATACTTCACATACATATCAATAAATATATATGAACAGTGCTCACTCTTGAGCCACATAACTCAAGAAGCGAATGGTCCATATAGAGACATCCAGCTCTAGTCAATAATCTGTGTATATATCATAAGGCAGTAGTTTAATGTCATCTGATCTATTGAAATCGTTTCTGTAAATTGTAAATGTGTCTAAATTAATACTAATCCACAAATAAAAGCAAAAAACTTAAATAAATTGTTCCCGTAAACGTGCTGTTTATGTCTCAGATAAAGGATAGAAGGCTTTGACTGGTTTGTTTATTTAATATTTGCAGAATGCAACTGTTGCAAAACTGAGAGAATTGCCAGTTATATTGCCGGAACGCAGCCTTTTGATGCTGATTTAAAGTTGGAAAGAGTTGAAGAAGGGCATAAACAAAGCACGGGTATAATATGCCCTACCGATGTTTTCTTTAGTATACTGCTAATTACCTACTACTTCATATGTTGATATTTTTCATCACAGTTATATGCAGTCTTTTAGAATAGCTTATTACAAATGTTAAAATTGATTTCTTGTACACTCCTCAAAGACTTCGAATTCCAGTGCAGAGGATATATATATATAACTTATTCGTCTGACAAAATATTGGATCAAACAAACAAGCAAATAATGAAACGGAATAAATTTCTTTCCTTAAAAAACTATCCAGAACGATGTTTTGCATGCATCAAAGAACATGTTACACGCGCACTTCACTTGACGACACTATTATTATTTCATTCCATTCTTGAAGGTTCACGTGTCAATTCATTAAAAACTAAATATGTTATGCGTTCATTGAGACGCATTAGAAAGCAAGCAAAAACAAAAAATATTATGGAAGCGGGAACAACATAAATGAAAACTAAACAACCCTAAAAGTGAGAGAAACTATGCGTTGTGATTAAAGCTCTAGTGAAATTTACAGCATAAGGTGGGACTGTAGCCGAACCAACCATTATCTAGTAAATTTCACGCACACTTTAAATATATCTAGTACATATTGCGGATGAATGGAAAATTTACTATTGTCTGTCAGTAATTCCATTCATTCCAAAATATATCTATCAGCAGAACACATACAAAATCAAAAATAGATTAATGAATAAAATCACCATGTCGAAAGTAAGATCGTTGCTAGTCAAATATATATCAGCTAAACGTTTTTGTTTTTTTATATTTTCTTCATATAGTGTTCGGGATAGTCCATTCAGCAAAAATAGATCACAAACAAAAAATGCGAATGTTATGCCCGCAGTGTTCTGGAGTGTAAACCTGAAAATATAAGATTAGTTAGAGCCACCAACAAAGACTACTCTAAGGGTATATATATATAAATATAT
>JAECUM010084895.1:0-17389 GCA_016617855.1 Megalonaias nervosa | reverse complement strand
CTTATTACTATAAATAGAGTTGATAAGATGCTATAGTTGTGGTACTTCAACATCTCAAATCTAGATAGAAAGGAGAAATAGTCAGCGATGCAGAGACTACTCATTTAAGACATATTGTTTGTGGTAGGTTGAAAGCGTATTATTATATCCTTACAGAGTTTGACGATTACACATATATGCCTGTACGTTGTAAGACCGTTAAATACATAGCTTTTCCATCATATTACTAAGGCAAAAATACAGACTAAATTTGAACGGGCATATAAAGAATGGAAAGAATAATAATACCCCAAAACAGATGGAAATACAATATTATTGGCAACGAACCAAACAAACCAAAGAGTCGTACATTGGAAACAAACTGGTTGCTCCAACTGCAAGCCTTACTGAAGGGCGGCAAAGCCAGAGTTCATGATTGTATTGCCATAACAATTGACTGACATAATAATTCAAGTGTTGCATATACTCCATATACATCTCTCTCTCTCTCTCTCTCTCTCTCTCTCTCTCTCTCTCTCTCTCTCTCTCTCTCAATCTTTTTATTTTCTTCTCAATAAACAATATTGGCTAGAAATTCTAACAGGTTGTTTCAACCTAAACATAGAATAGTAGCAAATGTATCGTTTTTGCAAACATTTTAAGTTTCAACAACAAGAAAATACATAGAAATTTTCGTCAGTAAGTAAATCAGAGATGAAGTCTTCTATATTATAACAACCTATTCCAAAACGTGTCAGAAAATATTCGGGTCTCCATTGATGCATATCCAAACAGGACAAGAATTGAGAGATATGAATAAGACAAATGTGAACAGAAGCATCACTAATAATCTTTGAATATCCTTTCAAGAAAACTGTAAATGAGTACAGACTTTATTGTTGTAGAGAAATTAATTTCAGATGTGTGTGTGTGTGTGTGTGTGTGTGTGTGATTTGGATTTTTAACGTAGCTTTAACAATTTTTCAGTCATATCGCTATGATGTCTGCAGTGTGGCAGTATATAGTGATGTCTAGCACTGGGGCACCATGCCGCAGACATGTAACATGATGTACCTCCCAGTCACATTATCTTGACACCAGACCGACCAGTCCTACACTAACCTCTTAATGCTGAACGCCTAGCGAAGCAGCTGTTAGTACCATTTTCATAAGTTTTTGGTATGACTCGGCCGGGATATAATTCCAGATGAAAATGATTTATCATAGTTGCAAAATAAACTGATAAATGTTTGGGAGGGGGCTAGGCAAACTGTACCAAACATTTTGGTAGATTGGCAACACAGTGTTTGATGCATTAGACAGGTTTAAAGCTTTACCTACAATTGAGTTTAAGTTTGAATTAAATACACAGCGCTGTTTTGTTTGAACAGCACCCTTGGCTGAAATCATACATGAGTTCCACAGAAAACGCTAGCAATGATGTCCGAAATGACTTCTTGAGGCTCGTGAAATATGTAGTGTTTAGGAAAAAGATTGCAAATATTAGGAAAGAATAACGGTTAAAATATGTCGAGATGAAAATTAATTTTTCAAATGTCGAGAAGATGTCATTAGCCACAATGACAATATTAGACGATGACTTGGTATTGGTATGAAAAACTAAAAGATCCAGCTAAGTCTATATATAGTGGATTTACTCTGCTAGAACTATCTAGATGATTGATGTACAAATTCTACTACAACAAATTGAAAAGCAAATACGGTGATAGGTTATACGCATTAATGTCAGGACAGGCAAATTTTACAACGACATGAAGGTTGACATCAAAGTTAACACTAAAGACTATTTAAAGGTCAGTGCATTTAATATGCCAAAAAACAATAAGAATATATATTGTCTTCTCGTGGATGAGCTAATCTCTATATCAACAGAAGAGTTTTGTGAGTTAAGGACAAAACCTTACTCACACAGGGCTGATAACGATGAAAAGAAAGTATTAAAATGAATGAAAATTTTGTATTTGTTTTAAGATGTACAAATATTCTTTATTGAATCGCAAGAAAAATTACTGGGAAATGAATTTACTTGGGTTATGCAATTGCCAGGTGTATAATGATAAGAAGTTTTATGTTGACAAAGTAAACTGTTTGCATCTTTGTCATATCAATAGCTTAAAATGAAAACTCAAGTCTCGTTGCAAATTTGTTTTTTTTATTATGTTTTAAAATATTTACCATATCTGTTATTATTTCAAATGGATTTTCTTCAAACATCGTATCCTGTGCTTTATTGTCCTTGCCGTAAACTGCTTCAAAAAAGTGAAATCTTTTGCACAGCTACCCATAACGATCTATTAAAATTATTCCACTAGAATCTAGCTTGGTTAAATGAGTTACTTTCTTATTTTATGTCATCAAGATTCCCAGTCATCAATAACAAAGTATTAGTTCCAGGGTATATGTTTTCTGGGTCTCTTATGGTCACATTTCCATCATTGAATATCTTCCTTCTATAGTATATCTTGCTGCACAGAAACGCTGGAAAAACGATCACACCGTAAGCACATAACCTTTGTAATCTGTTTGTAATTTAGCAAAAGCAATATTTTACCACAGTTATTCATTTCAGAAATTATCATATTAAGTGGTTCTTTCAAGTGCAGTTGTACATGCCTAAATGAGAATTTCTTTCAGTTGAATGTTTCGAATAAAAAGTTGGCCATCTGAAACGAAATAGATATATGGTTTGTAAGCGCCAACATTTCCTTTTCTTTTGATTTTTATTGAATAAATTGTTGTGCATTAGATAATTTAAGACCACTGCCGTATAGTCTATTGTCGAGAGCACTTATTCGATGGGCATGAGGGCCAGTGAACATATTATGATAAAATGCAGTCTAGCAAACAGCAAGAGTACAATGTAACATCTGAGCTTTACAAAAGGAATGTGGATGAGATATTAAACAGTATTCTTTAAGCCATTGTACTGCTTTCCTGCAACTTCGCTGAATAATAAAGAAATACTACATACGTAATATAAACTATTGCAGCTAGTGTAGTGAAAGGCACAAAGCAACCAGTACACATCTGATTTGCCACTGATTGTTTTCAACATTTGTCTTTCAAATTGAGTTATGTTGCCTTGTGAGACTTACATGTTAAACGCTATGAACTTGTACTTAAAGCTGATAGAAGCAAGGCTAGCCCAGTTAACATAAATCCGATGAACTATCTTCCTTTCAATGTTATATGGTACCCTTTAAATTTATGTTTAACTGTCCGCTTTGCTGATTGGAAAAAAATTGCTCATCATTGATGTCACAGTGTAAAATTCAACATCTGGATATATTTGCTGCTTTGACATTGTCATATATTTCCTACGTCTTTCAACTCTTTTCTTATCAATGTTTTCCATCTCTCTTTCAGTTAAGATTTTACCGTCTATATATTTACATGTTCAATTCCTGTTTGTTCTCTTCAGTTTCAGGTAATATATAGAAATACTTTTTTCTTTGATAAATAACAAAGCGTCTAATGGCTATGTTACCTGTCTTGCAATTGGTTGGTTAGTAACTCGCAAATTTGGTCAGGGGCGTTAAACAACAACTAGAAAGGTTAACGTTTCGAAATTTATTTCTAACAGGAAAATCAAACCTATTCTCATAACCACGAGTATGAAAGAATTGAATGTTTGCTTTTTTCATGGCCTATATTGTACGGTTGCTCATTGTTTATCAGATTCGGAATACTTCTGTTTGGTATCTCAGAATTATTTGGTAAAATTCAACCCCATTTTTATCGAATCACCTGATATTCTCACCATGTGCACGTGGATTCGAGTTTAAGCTCTGCCAACGAGGAATTGTGTGAATGTTTGTCAGTAACTTTCCGTGGATCGGTATAGTCTATCATGTGCTGAAAAATGGTGCTAAACCCACAAAACCAAACGATTTCAACGACAGTGTCAATAGGTAACACAAGAAACTGTCACCGCCAGTAGAATGGTACAATTCTGTTTAAATCTGTTATGTGCAGTTGGAATTTTACAACAATGTTTGGACTTGCCCGTTACAGTAAGAATTTGGTAGTTTCATGTGTATCGTAAAATTTCTGTCCTAGAACAGTTCCATAAATTTTTTAAGACTGTCTGACAATGTCGAAATAGACTGATTAATAGATGATCCGGTTTAAACCTTTTTATTACGTACCAACTGATGCTTTGATTCAATCTAAACATTCCCTCATCTAACATGCCATTATTATTAAAGTATGTTCACCCTGTTGACTCAACTTTGCCATCCATAGAATTCATTTAATCAGCTGGCATTTTTTAAAATAATATTCTATATGTCTGATGTATTATCGCATCTGCATTAGAAGGTGGCTAACATGACAGCTGATGTTCGTTTTTCAAAAAGCAATTGTACGTTCTTCTGGACCATTATCTATCAAGTATTTATTTTGTCCTGAAATTATCAACAGTCATACCGAGATGGAATTTTTGAATTGTTCCATTTCACATCCATTTATTTCAAATCTAAATGTTATTATTAGATTTTGAATGTGTTGTCCTCAGGCTGAGACATTTTACATTCAGAGAAAATATTTCTCACCTTAAAAGAAACGTGGAATCATATACAACAACCAGATGTTACCATTCATACTGCTCACTTTAGCTGTTTTTGCTAAAAGGTCATGCCAAATTAAGATTGTTCTTTTTCTCATTGATTTATTACCGTCAATTGTTAGAAATTTTTTGAAAAATGTTCAGTGATCTATATATGAAAAATAGTTTCGTTACAGTAAAATAGTGTCTGTTTAAATGGTTGAAAATCCGGGTTCACTTAAAAGTGCACTGGTTAATTTGTTTCATCTTAGGACCATTGTTTAGCATTCAAACTTAGTGTGTGCAGGGTTTTTATGGTACAAATGCATCGATCCTCTATTTACTGATTTCATATACTCAAGCGTAATTCTCAGTTGATTCCGTTCTCTAATATGATCTTTTTATCCATTGTAATACCGTTTTAATTTTGTTAGTGTTACATAATTTCTGTGTCTCTGCTAAACTGACTATAGTTTCTCCTTTTTTTTCCTGCAGTTTTCTCTGTGGGATTTGTAGCATTTTGTAACGGTTGTTATATCTAATTACTGAATTTACTTACGTAGTTACATTTCAGTTACTACTGGAAGTCTCTGAAAACTAGATTTTCAACAACTGTATCTCCGTGCACTATTACAGGTGAAGCGCTTCACACTTCTGTGTCAAAAGTCTTATCAAACTGACTGGTATTTGTCAATATTATGAGAACTTTTATTTTGTAATCGAAAGTTTAAACGAAGTGTGAAATTGTTTGTGGTAAACCTTCTATCCGGAAAAATACATTGTTTGACTTTTTGTGAGTCTTTGCAATACATTATTTTAATGAGACTCGAAAGGCGTCGAAGTGTCCCGATGGTATCGCGTCTATATGATTGTCTATTTTTCCGGCCACAATCTCCTAGACCAGATGCTAGTTTTTAACATTGTACTTGTTCTACAGCTTGTTTGTAATATTGTTTTAATCAAATTCAAAAATGTCTCTGTTAAGTTTTTCTGTGATGTCATTTATGATTGTCATACGACATTGTATGCATTGCAGTTGTTAACTTGAACAATTTTGTTGTTTGACTGTGATGTATTGCGACGTAGTTTCTTTTTCACACCAGTTTATTGGTGAGCAATACAAATTTGTATTATGTTTTAACTCTCAGTTGATCCAACATTTTCTTTCAACTTTGCATACTTCTTTCATTTTTTTTCTTCTCTATAGTGAAAACTTTTGTTTTGTTTTTCCTTGTAGAGGAAGTTTACTCTCGCATGCTTGTGAAGCATGTATATAAATTCCTCGGCTAATCATTCTTTGTTTTCAGTATATTTATTTAGTTTCGTCAAGTTAATTTGTTCCCACAATTGGTTTATATTTGTATAAACGATTGAACATTCTTGCTGGTAGTAAAGGTATATTAGATATTATTCCTTGCGTGTAATTTAAAACGATTTAAAAGTTTCCAGAGAGAACTTTACCCTTTGGCGTTATCACCAAAAATAGAGAAAATCATCTCCACTTGTTACTTTTTCCTCAAACATTTGGTAGATTTGTTCAATCATTGTACACATACAGATGATTTCATATCGATCGATTGCCACTCTAATAGTTCATGAAAAAATAGCAACTTCACACACTGAGACACAACATGTGCTTTGCTGAATCAAACTTTGCTTTTATAAATTCTATCTCTATTTGTGTTTTTATGAGTCGTTGTAGATTGGCCTTGTAAAGGCTATGTGATCCTAGATTTGTAGTGTAAATTTAACTGATTGGGAATTTGTATATATCCCCATCAAATATTTTCTTTAATCCATCGTCGTACAATACGGTTTTAATCAGACTTAAGGCTGATAATCCTAATCGTTCCTAACTTTTACGCAGTGTGTAGATATCATCTTTTTGTAAACATTGCAGTACATCGTTTTTGATCTTACAAATATGCAACTCAACATTTCTATTACCTTCAGTGTTGTTTGTATTACAAATAACTTTGACAACACTTTAATTCCAAGCTAGTGCACATTGTCTGTAGATAACGAGATTGTTGGGGTTTTTTTTGTTGAACTCGTGAATATTTATTCTCTCTCTCTCTCTCTCTCTCTCTCTCTCTCTCTCTCTCTCTCTCTCTTGTGTTGTGATTTTGAACTACCACTACTGTACAAATTTTCAATCCCATGTTAGGTATAAAATTGTTTTAAAAAATCTCGTTAGTATATTAGTACAACACATTAAATAATGAGAGGATTCTGGAGCACACATTTAAATATCCAGTGTTAAAGATAGTTCAGTACCTAAATCTAGAAAAATGATGGTCTTTATATATATTTGCTGAGAAAACAATGTGATAAGATAATCACGTAGAAACAAATAATTTTTTCTAGCACAAAGAAGTAACGATACTGTCAAGACAGGTAATTTCCAATAACATTGCATTTCAGGTGGTCATAGCAGGTGCCTGAAAACTGAATAATTAAAATATATAACAATAATGAATAATAACGACGTCAGAAAAAAGGGCGAGGTTTGCACGTATCAAAACAGAAATCGATTGACCCTCTCATTATGCTTTGATGGTTAATGCTTGAGCATTATCAATAATTGAATGTTTGTCTCCGTAACTGGTCGATCTAGAACACAAAGATTTATTATTTTTTGAGATAAACTTTACGAATATTTTATTTACTTTTAAACTGGAAAGTAAGCTGAAGTGTTGACAGTTCTGTTCTTGAGAAATTGAAGTAGAGTGGGACAAACATCTTGTTAGATTTGCACGGAGGCAAGAGACAACAGTATTTTGCTTTACTGTCGGTTTTATTTCGATCTGGTGAAATGAAAACAGATAACGTGGTTTTATCTTGTAATAAAAATTAAACATACAAATCCTGTGCATACTTGGGATTAGTTCAGGAGTTTTGTCGTCACATAACATTTCTGTTATATGTCATCAGTTCAAAATGAAAAATACAAGAACAAGGTTGTTAATCAGTAAGCACTACTAAGATATATAAATGCACAATTTTGATTGCTTTACAAAGTCAAGCAAGTAGTAAGAGAACGCTTTATAAACGTAGTTTTATATATAAATATAGAAAATTAATATATACCTACTAATAATTAGTTGCATACATACTTGAATATGAAGTAGTAATGTATTCATTTATCATATAATTGGAAACAATATTTACCTATGTAGTGGTGTTGAAATGGACGTTTAACGTTTCTCATGGGTGCGTCAGCGCCTTATATACCCTATGATTTTACTTGCTTTACACACGCAAGAGCAGCGAGAGTGCATTCCCATGGGCATGCAAACACGGGTCCACGCAAGATTTTGATATTTCACCTACCAATATGGGGCACTTGAGATTGGCCGGCCAATCGCGGTTCCCAATCCCGAAACCATTCTATATCCCCTTCGACTTTTTAAAAGCGCGTATCCGCGATTGATGTCCTAATCTAAGTACTCACTGACCCCCATTCAGATCAATACAACGCTGTGAGCTTGCAGGCAGATCTATTTACCGATTATTACTGACTGTAAACCATTTACCTGTTTTTGGTCGCTAGCGTCATGGTTCGGTATTTGTGAGCAGATTCGTTAGTGGTTTTCCATTTCGGTTAAGATGGTCTCGAACTCCACCATGGTAATCATTTTATCTTCGAAGGCAACCGAGTATAATCTTTTGACTGTATTGAAACTTCTTTGTGAATATACGTGTATTCCTGAAGGCAGCCGTAACGAAATTAATTTGTATTTGAGTTAGCCACACGTAGACAATTCCAATTAACTTGGCAGAAAGATCGTTTTAGTGCGAACCTGCAATCGTTTCTTATTTGGCAACCTGGTTTTCGCTAGGACCAGCCTTAACTTCGTGATATGACATTAACTTTAATAATGCTGTTCAATTGCGAAAACCATAGGGTTTCTGCAGGCGAATCAATGACCCTCATTCGGACAATCGAACCCTGCAACAACACACATGTACTCGGGGTCCACAGGCATCACCTCCAGCACGTGCTTTTATGTACATGTTTACCACGGACTGCTTACCTAGGTCTAGATGCTCGAGAGAAAAGTGGTAAATCGGGAACAAATAAGTGAAGTCATGCTGGGAAATCTGCAAGTCTGTGTCAGCATTTTTGTCTCGGTCCTGTTATTTCAACTGCCGAGACACATGTGCACCTTGATTGATGTCACTGTTAAGCCAAATGTTTTCGGTGGGTTTTTGATGACCATTTAAACTCAGGGAGACCTTAGTCACTGCCAGTTTTGCAAATATCACCGGACTTTCCGGTTTTTTGTTCAGATCGTATACAATTTGAAATGCCACAAAGTGCCGTGGTGAGCTAATACCTTGTTGGGTACTTTGTTGCCATGAGAATTTTCCTCGGACGTCACTATAGTGCGAGTCTGTGGTCACTACAAGGAATGTTACGTTAGAAATGATGTCAAACGCGTTTCTGTGGCCACTGATGGACTCATTGGTGGCATTTAAAGAGTAAGTTTGGATAACTCAACTATGCGGCGGTTGCATCATTACTCGAGACTGCATTATTGGCGATACCCTTTCGGTTTGACACGAATGTGTGCTTAGCCAGAAAATAATATTGCAAAAGTTTCTGCAAAATCTAAATAGTGGTAAGACAGGAAACTTTTAGAAAAACATCCAAGGCACGTTAATCCGTGTGAATATGCCCTTGAAATTCGGGTTAGCGTCAGCAAGTTGTGGGTCCACAAAAGAAGCCTGTGTAAATTGACTAAAGATATACGGGCTATGATCAAGGCGTTCACTTATGTCTTTGATGAACATCAATGAGAGACCAGCAGGCCTTGCGTAATTTTCACTCTAACGGGTAAGTCAAAAAAATTGATGTAACGACGTCAACGATGTCTAGAATTGCTCTAATTTTCATTCCTTCGATGTAATATCGTGCGCTGCTGAAGAACGTTATGATCCCGCTGTAGACAAATCTGACTTTGTCGTTAGCGCAGTATCCAGCATTGTTGGGTTTCCTTAGACTTCAAAGAATGCGTCGCACAGAAGAAAATACCAAGATGTGTCCTGAACCAGACGTTCTATTGGCCCTTTCTGCTCTGGCACCCTAGCCTCGTACACGTAATATTAGTAATTTTTAATGCTTTTATCTCGCAAAATATGCAAGCTCGGTTGAATCTTTGAACTTTAATACCTTTACGAGACAACCATAATCCGATCCCCATTGTCAGATTTACAATCTTTCACTTGGACAAACGTTATTCATGCGGCTAATAGTTCATTCTGCTAACCGAGGTTAGTATTGTTGCTGTCGATAGAAGCGCCACCGCTTTTGGTCGTCCAGTCAATAATCGTCGTTGTCGACTAAAATCGATTGAATCGCCTACAATCCCCGATTTCTCAACCGATCAGCAGCAGCGCTTTCGACACTATCAAAGACTAGAATTTCAACGTGTTTAGCAATCAGTTCAAAGCGTGATTCTGGGTTTACCGAGAAGGCTTAACGCGTGTCCGTCTTGGTTCACAAGGGAGAATCGAAGGCCAATCGGAGTGTGCTGTATTGAATCTTGCGGTGATGTGATTAGAACAATGTGATTGTCGTGGGGAAGACCACGTAGAATCCCGGGTTCGTTGTTGTGATCAAGAACATTGAGGTTACGCTCGGGATTATATGTATCGCCAAGAATCGAAAGCGCTTCGGAAGTCATCATCGGTATATCATCAATGTCTTAAATCAGTTCGTACATTAATACGAGAAACTTTCCTCGTATTCATTGTGTTGCCGGTGAGCAACTGCTCATAAATAGATCAGTGTTTCTGGTTGATCGTAGTGTTTACTTTGTTCAACAAGACCGTCTTCTTGGTTATTTGGGTGCAGTTCATCAAACGTGTTAATATTTGCAATTGTTGACACTTGTACTTGCGCCCCACGAAGTTTTGAAATTTTTTTGCCTTCTGGCAATTTCTTCTTCAAGCTTAGGTTGGGGTTCAAATTCAGGTGTGAAGACATATGGACTTTCAGGGACTTATTAAACATTTAAGGATGACGTCCATAAACTATCTTCTTTCTTCGAACGCCTTTTGTTAGAGTTTGGCGACAGAGTTGCTGGTATGTTCTTTGCAAACGAACGTATTCAGGTTCGAGTTGGTAGGAAGGAGGGTCCAAATTGGGGTTCATGTCATGGTCCAAGTTCGGGTTAGTACTTTGGTCCAGGGGTCAAATGAGCTTTGCTTGCCGCCTGGACGAGTCAAACTTTTTCTTTTTTTTTTTCGTGCGTCTTCCAGTGCCCATTCCTTTCATACCTTGATTACAGTCTCCAGCTTGAAATGTATCAAGTATTTTATTTGTCCAAACCAGCTCGATACGCTTATCCCCCGGTCTCACGAGATTGTCCTGCCGGTCAAACATCACATCCCCGTACCCGGCAGGATTATTATCCTCCGGGTCAAGGTCATCAAATGCAGGGGCTCCATCGATCTTGGAAAAGAACTCTATAGACGACGAAGACGTTTTCTATGACGAAAATCCTTGACTACACCATAACATGGATGATCGTGCTGCAGTCACGTGCAATCAGCACCATCTTAAAGATCTCATGATCAATTTCAATAACAATTGGGTTTAACCGGATCCGGCCGAGACAATGATCAACGCAAGAACTGAGTTTGTAAACACGAAACTGAGCTTAGGTGGTCTGCAACCACGTAACGCGAGCAAATGTGATTGACGGTAATCAACATATGTTCTGCAGCAGAGTTTGCATTTTCCACGGATAAGCCTTCAGACTGATTATGTTCCAAAGCTATTAAACTTTCTATAGAGATGCAATGTTATTTAATTGGTTGCTTTGATCCTGTCGCCTTCGTTTTATTTCCTCGTATGTGTACATTGGTATCTGAATCCGAAGGTCAAATATCTAGATTACAGGTTAGAATTTTACGGAGTCCATCATACTTGTGTATTATGCTAATCTGACTTTGTAGATGAGGCTTTTGCAAATAAATGCGTTTGTTCTTTCCAGATTTATCAGAAAATTTGCATGCGCTATTCATCAATTCATATACCTCATGAAAGATGGGTGTGGTTGCTATTGCTATATTGTATGTCAAAGACATGTCCCTAATTGGTTTGGCCATTGCTGTTTTCACTGTCGACGTTGAATAACAGCAAGTAACTAAAAATTGTTATCTGCCCTGACAAACAAGGCTCGAAAAAAGCTAACACCTATTGGTTCATATCGAGGTGGACTGAGTTGTAAGCTACATAGCAATCAGGTGCAAAATTTAATCTGTCGATCACTGTCTCGGGCATTACCTTAGACTAAATAGCCATTCGAATCGCGATCATAAGCAAGTTTTATCGACGACATCCAAACTCAGACAAACAGCACCGTTGTACGATGGGGTCTCGACCTTTATATTTCAGATGTTGTTACTTCATTAATACGATTCTGTACCAGGTACCCAAATTGAATATTTTTGTGAGATATCTTCTATTTATATTCAAGGTTCCTAATCATCAATGGGAATTTGCCATAAAGGCTTGCCTCTATTTACAAATTTACAGCTAAAAACTTAAACCCAAGAGAAAACGCAAAAAAGTTATTTATAATTATTTATAAATCGGTTTTAATGAAAACTATAATTGGAGCATTTTAATGAATACGAATGATAAAGCATTAAAATACGTTCACGTTGTTGAATAATGAATGATCGCATTAAGAACGAAAAACAGGACGATGACCATTTTGCTGCCCAAAGTGGAATGCTCATTTTTCTATTATTTTCTTGAACGCTAATCCTGATCAAATTTACTTGAAAGAAAGAGGAGCCTGAGGAACAGTGTATGGTTACGTTTAAAATTCCCCATGGAAATATGTGATTATTGAGAAATTACCAACAAGACATCGAATTAAGATATAATATCAGTAGAATGTCATGTTTGCTAAGCTCCAGCTATAAAGTCATGTATAAGCTATAATCTACCTGTCTTGGGAATATTACCGCGGCCATGTGTTTGATGTCTAAAGATTGCCGCGGGCTAGTGTTAAACGCCTACGAATGGTTACATGACCTGCTGGAGACCTGAACTTGAATCGGCAAAAGGCGATAGATCTCACCGTCTAAACAAAGGCTTGTAGTTATCACCCCTATGTGTTAAAGCTTAGTCCAAAGATCAAAGGGAAGTGCGCGGGGTGAGCGGGGTGTGTTCTCATCCGTCCCCACGTTGACAGACATCGAGAGGGACATTGTCCGCTAAGTTTGATTGGATCGGTTCAGAGCGATATCCAATCGTAATTGAGATAGAGGGTGTGATTACAATTCCGATCCAAATGATACTTCAGACGTGTAAGCGAAAATTTAGTATTAGCCTCGAGGGAATTCAGATCAATAGGGTTACTCCGAGAACGAAGCCACTCGTAATTTGGCGGCAAAACATAGAGGTAGATTCTAAGGAAAGAAAAAGCTTCGAAAAGGTCAGTAAGTTATTTGCTCGATTTTTGCAGAATATTACGTCATCATAATTGTAATTATTTGTAGTATGTATACTTAATTACTAGGATCGTTTAGTATGTAGAATTACCTTTGTAGTGTTTCACTTACATGCGTATTTGAGAAATGGGCTTGAGCCTACGTAGAGAATTATTAGATGCGAGGCTGAATTATGTTGATTGTTAGCTTGTGGTCAGAATTAATTTTGTAATTCGCTATTAGGTTACTTCGTAGTAAACTAGTGCATTTATTAATGCGTTATGTTAGAATTTACACATGCTTGAATTATGAATTTGGAATGGTTGAAGTATGTAAGATTAGTACTATGGACGTATGAATATATCAGAGAATGGATATTTGAATATTTGAGTATTTTGTATGAGTGGTAAGGTAAAGAAATGCGTCTGATTATTGTGGTATTGTTTAGTATAATGGGATTAGGAATGTTAATTGATGTGACGGAATTTATTGATGTATGTATGAGAAGTAATTGATACAGTGATTATTATTATGACGTTTGTTTGCCATACAAGAACGTATGGGTATCTCGATATGAACGAATGCGTGACCGAAGAAATTTAATAGTCGTTATCTGATGATTGCTGGGTGTATCGTCCTTGTGTTTCACAGGAAGCTTTTTAGGGGACACAGAACTTCGGGTTCCTTTGAGTCCCGAGTCTTCAAGAGTTGGAGACGGAATTGAGACTGTAGTCGAGACAGTCGAAGTCAACAGAAGAGTAGTCGTGGTAGAGAAAGTGGAGGAGAAGGAGAAGGAGTCTAGAGAAAGTGGAGGAGGAGAAGGAGTCTAGAGAAGGTCGAGGAGGAGGAGGATAAGGAATTTGGAGAAAAGTCGAGGAGGAAGGGGAGAAGGAAGGGGAGAAGGAAGTAGGAGAAATAAGATAGAGAAAGGATACACCAGATCAGTAGAAATACAAGGACAAGTGGAAATCAATCTCACACTGCTAATTAAGTGATGCAATAGGCTTATTAAGGGGTCGAGCGGAAGGAGTGAAATTGTGAATTTGAGTCATTTGATTATTGAATTGTTATTAAATTGTTATTCATTGAATTGCAACCTTTTTGTATATTTAACCATCTAATCGTCGGCATTGCTGACTGGGGGCTCGGAGCTTTACATATATCTTTCCCTAAATTTAACTTTCAACGAAATAGAGCCTGGGTGGTACTTCTATAATAGTTTAAATCAAACGTTGGGATCACCCCACCCCAACCATAACAAATCCTCACATAGAATTTGCTGCTTTATTCTCTACGGTATAATAAGATCGTATTCTCGGTAGATAAGGGGATCCGTTCAAAGCGAAAGATGACTTACATTAAATATCTTTAAGGAAAATGGCAAATTAAATTGCTAATCAAAGAAAGTTATCTTTAATCTCATTTAATTAGAATAAAGTAACAACAGAAGAGAAGTTTCGGTCTTTCTTTTACTAAACAGAATCATATATAATGTTTGAACACGCGATGTGGATCAAATTGGATTAGATTATTGTTCGTGTTGCTAATAAACTCTTACAAAAAAATCTTTTCTTGGGATGGGTGGTTTGGATGAAATTTCCCCTTTACCAAATTTCAAATTCCTATGTTCATATACACTATTGGCTTAAATTAATATCTACTTTCATAACATTTTTCTCACTTAATAACATTTTTACATCCTGAAAAGTTACATTTCGTATCACCATGGTGAATTTTTAATACCCTAATACAGTGATTCCCGTACCTCCGGTTTGCGACCCAAGTAAGGGTTTTGAGGACGATCTGGTGGTTCGCCGGGATTTTTTGAGATATCAAAAATTATCAAAATGTGGAAACAGGGTCGTGAGGCTCAGAAAAAATATTTTTAGAGTCGCTTCCAAAAAAGGATAGTCAGGATAGAAAGCACCAAAGCGCACCATGGTGAGACAGTCGGACAAGCACTGCTTATTTATAATACCTCTGGCTAGTACCATCGATTTTGGGTAAATTCAGAAGAAACATTAAGTTATCTTTCTTAAATTTTGTAATGTCAATAAATATTTTCACTCAAGGTATGATCTTTTTATGTTTTTTCTCCATATATGGTCCTGCAACATCTAGTATAAATTATTAGATACTTGCTGAAGTCATCATGCAGTCACAGTCGTCATACTCGTTGCGGCTATTGGTAAATACACTTAATAGTTCTCAACATGGAAGAGAATTGTCATCGTCATGGTACAACGAATGTAATATCACTAACTTAACATTCCGTGTTCATAAGCTTGTGTTAATCTAGTGGGCGATATTTGATATATTAAAGCCTTTGAATAATATTTTGTTTCCATTTAGCTGGATGAAAACATCATAAGAAATACAACTAGACTTAACACTAGATGGTTTTGAGGTTTACAAATTATCTTGTTTCCGTTAACGGATTAATTATTTTTGCTTCCAGTTTAACTTTCAGTGACAAAGCAAAGCTAGGTTGATAAAAGGTTTTGCACTGAATCAATAGGTAAACAGCAAAGTTGTATGATCTTTGTAAGTTCCTTGATATGTTCAAAATGTTTCTTTTACCGTTATAACCTGAAAAAATAGTTGGTTCCTTCAACGGTGAAACTGTCCTCTTGAACGGTCCAGACCTTTTGTTGTTAGGACTTTTTTGCCTTTCACTTTTTACATACACCTTAAAAAGAATTTTTGTGATGCTACGAAGATTTTCGTTTCTGATAATTCATTTATATCTTATTCTTGTTATAAATTCCATTCATGCTATCAGAGGCTGATATCATATAAAAGTAATGACGAAAATCTGAAATGTTATTTGACTGAAGTTTTACGAGGGCGAAAAATTATTGTTTCGTTAGTCTATGAATTTTATAGCTCTGGGATCAACCACTTCAATAGTATTTTGTCCTGGAGTTTTAAATCTTTTATTTGATAAATTAACTCTTGGATATTTAACTATAAGGGTTGGTTCACTTTTAACATCACCAAATATATGATCATTATCTTTGTAACTAGTGAAACATTAACTGACAATGAGTTAGATAATATGGATAACTAGCATGTAAAGCAAGCATATGAATAATTTCTACCAATTGAAAATCTAGACTCTTTTCAAACGCAACTCGAAGAAGGTTACACGTCATATGCTAGTAGTATGTAATTCACAGGATTTGTATAATTCAACAAACTGGCCCTCTTGGCCATCGTAATGAGCTACTCTGATAACACACAAGCATATCACCTTCAATACAAAAGAAGATTGACTCTAAAACGACCAGTAGAAGGTGATTCCAAGGCACCAAAAGAACCAAAAGAAGGTGATTCCAAGGCACCAAAAGAACCAGAAGAAGGTGATTCCAAGACTTTAAAAGAACCAAAAGAAGGTGATTCCAAGACTCTAAAAGAACCAAAAGAAGGTGATTCCAAGACTCTAAAAGAACCAAAGAAGGTGATTCCAGACTCACAAGAACCAAAAGGAGTTCAAGACTCACAAAGAACCAAAGAGGGGTGATTCCAAGACTTTAAAGAACCAAAAGGAGTGATTCCAAGACTCTAAAAGAACCAAAAGAAGGTGATTCCAAGGCACCAAAAGAACCAGAAGAAGGTGATTCCAAGACTTTAAAAGAACCAAAAGAAGGTGATTCCAAGACTCTAAAAGAACCAAAAGAAGGTGATTCCAAGACTCTAAAAGAACCAAAAGAAGGTGATTCCAAGACTCTAAAAGAACCAAAAGAAGGTGATTCCAAGACTCTAAAAGAACCAAAAGAAGGTGATTCCAAGACTTTAAAAGAACCAAAAGAAGGTGATTCCAAGACTCTAAAAGAACCAAAAGAAGGTGATTCCAAGACTCTAAAAGAACCAGTAGAAGGTGATTCCAAGACTCTAAAAGAACCAGTAGAAGGTGATTCCAAGACTCTAAAAGAACCAGTAGATGGTGATTCCAAGACTCTAAAAGAACCAAAAGAAGATGATTCCAAGACTTTAAAAGAACCAGTAGAAGGTGATTCCAAGGCACCAAAAGAACCAGTAGAAGGTGATTCCAAGACTCTAAAAGAACCAGTAGAAGGTGATTCCAAGACTTTAAAAGAACCAAAAGAAGGTGATTCCAAGACTCTAAAAGAACCAAAAGAAGGTGATTCCAAGGCACCAAAAGAACCAGTAGAAGGTGATTCCAAGGCACCAAAAGAACCAGTAGAAGGTGATTCCAAGACTCTAAAAGAACCAAAAGAAGGTGATTCCAAGACTCTAAAAGAACCAAAAGAAGGTGATTCCAAGACTCTAAAAGAACCAAAAGAAGGTGATTCCAAGGCACCAAAAGAACCAGTAGAAGGTGATTCCAAGGCACCAAAAGAACCAGTAGAAGGTGATTCCAAGACT
>JAECUM010084891.1:0-19770 GCA_016617855.1 Megalonaias nervosa | reverse complement strand
ACACGAGATGACCAGAGTTGCGATAAACGGACTCTTACCAAATTTTGACTTAACTGGATTTGCTTGTATAGAGTCATTTAAGTTTGCGGAAAATCTGCATCCGATTGTTTATGTTTGGTTTGGAAGACATATATCAGAAAAATATTGGGATCCAATAGTACTATTACGATATATGCTTGATACTGGAATTTTAGTGTCGTTGAACGTAAAGAAGCCATTATATCGTATCGTTCGCAGAAACAAGTTTGGTTACCACAGCAAAAGAAATATTCCCTGACAGTCAGATGATGAAAATTCGGGTATGATTGATTATGAAAATAAATTGCAAAAGATCTTGGTAGGAAAATAATTGGTAAATTTACTCAAGGAGGATCATATGATCATAAACGAATGTGTACAAGATTAATTATGGATGATGCTGAACTCGATTTTATAATTCCTGACATAACGAACAAAAAAACACATTTGTGAGTCGGAGTAATGCATATTTATCAGACGGGTCTAAATTAGGTACATTCATGAGCTATATTGATGGTGAGTCACCTCAAGTTACTCATTTAAGATCTTTTTGCTCGCTTACGTTTCGATAAATTCATTATAGATGATAAACAGATTCCCTCGTTACGCGGTCAGAGTTGCCACCGATTCATTTTATATAAATAAAGCGTATACAGATTTGTTAAAACCGCTACTCGGTAATGGTGAATGGGGATCATGGAGAATAAAACAGGAAAATATACTTGACCATTCCGAATCTGCAGACGCTGAAATCAAGGAAATATATTACAGCAATGACAATCAAATATTAAAATCATCAGCACCATCTGTGTTTGATCCTGTGGCCAGACACAAAACCGTTTATCTCAATGGGCCTGGAGATTCTGGAAAAAACAACACATGCCATTGAATTATTTCGGCAGAGTTCTTCAAACTCCGTTGATATGATTGTGCTGACACCTACACACAGACTAGCCAGAGAAATAAATGAACGAGGAGTAAAATCATGCACGTGTCATGGTTTCTTCAGATGGTACGGATGACGCATGGACACCTGAGCGAATGGGTGAAAAAAATATGCCCCGGATTGTCATCTGGGATAAAATTTGTACGGTGTCGTTAGAAACATTAAAAATATTTCTTGATTGGTTACTGACAAAGAATACTGCTGTGATAATGTGTGGCGATCATGGTCAACCGCCACCTTTCGTTGGGAAGTCTCCGCACGAGTGGTTGAAAACGTTTGTTGATTATTATGAGGAGATAACTGATGATCATAGAGCTATTGATGAACCCCTGAAAGAATTTAAAAGAGTAATCAGACTACAGCCAGAGAGGATACAATTTGATATAATGCGTTAAATAATTACGGAAAATCCTGTGAATGATTTTTGGAATTTATGGATACCAAATGATTTAATAGTTGCAAGTAGAAAGATAGTTCGTGATGAATTGCAAGAGAAATTAATTTTGTTACATAAAGAAAAGTTTTCAAATCTATTTGTCCCATTGTGTTATCGCCCAGCAGATACTCGACGACAGAATCTTGATGTTGAGATTCCAGGACCAAATGAAAAACAAAACCTTGTATTAAATGATATTGTTTTGGTTGTTGTTGATGTTGTTGAGAGCGCGTTGAGCATGGATAAATCGTAGTGGAAGCTAGGATACGCTATAACGATTCATTCGTCACAAGAACTACTTATTACTGATACAAATATTTGGATTATCGATGATAGAATCGAATGGTCAAATTTAGTTTATCTTGCAGTGTCTCGAGTTAGAAGAATATCTCAACTGCACAGGGGTATTATGAATTTTACAGAAAATAATAATCAAACTGCTAGCAATGGCGTAATAAGAAAAAAACAAAAACTATCTTGTTATAAACAGTGTGACAAAAAAAAATAATCGCGGCTTTGATATTGATACTGAATTAATTATGACACTAAAACAACGACAGAATAATCATTGTGCAAGTTGTAATTGTGATATGCTGTGGGAATTTTCGAATAATAATCCAAGACAGTTCACCGAAGATAGAATTAATAGTAGTCTTGGTCACACACGCGAAAATGTGATGCTGACCTCTCTAGAGTGTAATCAACGTAGAGGTGCCAGTTTACAAAAGTGAACGCAGTGGTAATTGTGTGTCTTCAGGAATTACTTGTAATTGTTCACGTACAAATCCACGCTGAGGAGCAGTTGAATCTAATTTGTAGATTGCAGGTCTTCCCGTGGATCAAACCACGCTGGAAATTTTATGTGTGGTCACACTCCAGATAGGATCAGTTGCTCTTTTTATACCCCCTTCAAGATCACCAGGTTCCTATAAATACCTCACAGTCACATTACCCAGTACTGGTTGAGAAAACGAATCGCGTCGTTGTATTGGTATATATTTCTTTGTAATCGCATTAATTGGTTTCATAGAAATTGAACGAGTAATTTCATTATTTAATGCAGCTATCACACTTGGTAACCCTGCAACCCATTCACGAGATCTCTTGTCGCTCTGAATTATTTTCTTCGCATTCTGATATCCAAATAACCGCTCAGCGAGTGTTTGATTAAATCGTTCAACTATTGCCTGATCACGATGAATTGCGGTGTGTCCTCGTCTGATTTTGACATTATGTTTTTTCATCAAAGATGGTACTGCACCAAGAAATTCTTTGCCAGGATCATCTTGTAGTAGTTGTGGCCATCGCAAGGGTCCTCGTTGATAAATTCGTTCAAACACAGATGCAACTTCAGATGCTGTTTTATTTGATAGCGGCTCTGCTTCTTTATATCTTCTTGCAACATCAACGGCAGTTAACGCGTTTTGTATGTGCGTGATTGACGTTTACGTGTTTTAATAGTATCGTGCGGTAAAAACAAGATATCTGTTTGATGAACCTCATTGGGAACGCTGACATCAAAATGTGCATGCTGAGTTTTTTTTTAGGTGGACGAAGATAGATTTGCCACATTGCCTGTCGTGCTAACCAATTTGCAGCAACAACACGTGTGACTTTTGCTGCTTCAGCAAGTTTACTAATCGCTGCTTTGCCTCTCCAATATCTTCTTGGGCTTTAATAAACCGATTCCATTATAATAGTCATATGATTAATTACCAGCCCCTAGCATTAGTTTACCCTTCATAGCAGATTTCACCAGAAGACTAGAAAGTTTTTCTCTGAGAGATTTATCAGGTATAGAATTTAACGCATGAATCAACTTCACATCTGCAATATGTCGTTGTTGTAAATCCTTACTTTTATACGCAACATCATGGACATGACACGGTTGATCAATTGCATTTATTAGATACTCTCCTGGTCTTGGTTAATCTCATTCATTAAGTCGAATATCAAGTCGAGTTCCAGGACCACAATAATTATATCCTGGTAAATGTTTTTCCCCGGGATACTTCGCCCACGGAGTTCCTGGTAATTTTCCCAGCGAAGCAGCGATATCACCACCTGTTTTCGTAGACTTGTCAAGGGAGATAAATCTGTATTTGTTTGTACCACAATTTTCACACTTACCTGTCAGTGCGCGTTTTTTATTTTCTGTTATTATTGTTGTTAATCCACTGGTCCCACCAACGGTGGGGGTGGGTGCCTTGCATCGAACACAATATAGATTCATTATTATTTATTATTATGGATATAATTGACTTCTTAGCGACATAAAACAGAAGCGAGTCAAGCATCACCCAGCCCTACCGAATTCTATCAGGATGATAATAATTGGACCATCTGGGTCTGGTAAGACACAATTATTACTTAATCTGATAATGAGATGGCTCAAGTGGGATAAGTTGTATTTAGTAGCGCCATCTGTAGATGATCAGCGGTGTGATGAAGTACTTAACGATTTCAATGAAAATGCAAAGTCCGTGATATTATTGATTTTATTACCAGTATTGATGAAGCGCCATCTGTAGATGACCTTGATGGGCTTATTAATAATTTAGTAGTATACGATGATATTATGCTGGACAAACAATCAGATCCAGCTTGGATATTTTCCAGAGGCAGACATAAAAACACAGACGTGATTTATGTTACTCAAAGATATACGCAAATCCCTAAAGTAATCAGAGACAACTGCAATATTTTAGTTGTGTTTAACGGAGTTGATAATCATACGCTGCAAAATATTTATCATAGTTGGTATTCAGGGGACATGTATATGATTAAGTTCAAAACCTTTTATTCAAAAGCACAAGCTACCCAGTTTGGTTTTATGACAATAAATTTACATGATCCTAGGTCGAGATATCGTAACAGACTTGATAAACGTTTTGGGTAATTACAGCAGCAGAGAGGGTGAAACGACCACGCGTACGTAACCTAGACGTAAAAGAGTCGCATAAAAATTTGGAAAATACACGTCAATGAACGAGTAACAAAAAAAGAACTAACCCACAAGATTTCGTTAACGCGGTCTCCGCAATAATTGCGGCCGCAACAACGAAATGTGCTGGTTAACGGATTCGGTTTGACGTTATTGACTTTATTTTCAGTCTTTGTAGGAACCTTTATTTTTCATAAATAAGGTCTCAGGCAAAATGGTCTGTTCATCGTCTCTGCTGCTTGGCGAGCTTCGGTTTCCAACAGGTGTGGAATCGTCGATGCATGTTCATCCAGCATAAAGGCGTCTCAGTAGTGTTTGCCTGATTTTGACGTCGCAATGTTCTTGTCTTTGCAGGCCAGTAAATTCCCCGAGAGATTCCTCCCCTAACCCCTTTTTCAGACTCATCTGGGATGCCATTCCGACGGCTCCTAACGCGACCGATTTTGCAACTGCTGCTGCCTCAGCCACGAATAAAGCTGGAATTCCGCTAGAAATGGATATATTTCGTCGCTCTTCTGCATTTGCCCCACTTCTGACTTCGATTACGTTACCGTTAACGAAGTGTTCTTTTGTTTGGATATATTAAGCTAATCAAGTTGCGTTCAAGTATACAACACAGAGAAATATTCGCTCAGGTTTGTCGGAGAAAGTTTCATTGTATCCCCACAGTCATTTCTTATTGCGCTCATTATTTTCTCTAGCTGTGTTTTTGCTAAGACTAACATCGACGTCCAGATATAACATTATTTTATTGTGCCTTTTACTTACGAGCTTTCAGAAATCAATCTGAGTTTGTGAAACGACTACTTGCTTTTCAATGGCGCGTCAATGACACTCGCACGGCTGCACGAACTTTCCACCAACAGATTCTTGTCTGAGTGAATCACATCAATACATCTGTAATTGGTTAGGGGTGACTCGGCTACACGTGTATGAAAGTGTATGTCGACAAAATTCGGCCTGTACCGGTCGTGGTGTTCCAACGACAAGTAATAAATCGTGTTCAAAGTATTGAAGTCCTTTTGGGAAATCTGCAGACCTGAGTCAATGTTTAAATCCCGGCCCATGTACTACCACAGCTAGTGATATTCAAACGTGTCAACATTTGCTTTCTAAGTCAAACAAAATTTTATTGGTACTTCCTGATCTTCTAATCGCAAAACAAAATTCAGACACTCCTAACTTGTCAAATATCATCTCACTACTGAACTGTCCGCTGTTCACCCGATTCAACATCTTAAGGAAATAAAACCTATCTTGCTGTGCTAGTACCTTGTTGGGTTTTTATTTGCCATGAAGATGCTGAATATTGCTTTCAAAAGAGTCTGTGGTGAGCACGAGAAATGGTATCATTGTCGTGCCTCCGCACGCCATAAACGACAGATGTGCTTCTGTGGTCAGCAAATGGGTTATCACAGACATCTATAATTATAATTTAATTGATTAAATGTAATTTAATTGTTACACAATGTATCTTCTCTTGCCTCTTGTTGGCCCCCTCTTTTCTACTATGGTTTCTCTGCCCAGACATGATGTCATTGCAGCCAGTATATGTTAATAAGTTAGTAACTAAATTTAGATATGTTGTCATGTTGAACCAATTGGATGTCTGAGTTGGAGCGTGTGATCAAACATTGTGTCAGTTGGAGGCGGCATTGATACAGCAACGGGGACGTCTGTAGAGATTCGGATGCGTTCTTTTCAGTGTAGATGATGCATTAAATTTTTGTGGGACTCTTCTTTGGCTACGGGCATTATCTCTCCTAATTCAACTGGCTTTCAAACCTTCAGGTCTTTCTTGCTAATATTAAGATTGTGGATTCCGGGATCTAGTACGTCCCCGTAGTGAATGGGGACACCTTGATTTACTTTGTTCTCATTGTACACGGATTATGCACATGACGTATCAAACTGCAACACTTTATCTAGCCGGTACTCTACATACAGACTTGCATCTTGGTTTCGACCCTCCATTAACTAATATTAGTTCTCTACTTAGACAACAGAATATATTGAAAGGTGTCAAAAAGTTTAATGTGACTACAGATAGAAACCACTTTCTATTACATATGATATATTATGTGACATATGGCAGTGCTTGGAACTCTATGGACTGAGTGAGTAGACTAAACGTTTACTACAAACTGCTTGTGCGCTGCTATTTTATGCCTTTTTGCGGTGTGGAGAATTTGCTGTTCGTGGAGCCCATTTTTCTGCAACAAACACTCTGTGTATGTTGGACATGATATTTTATACGGATAAGCGCCTATTCATTCTGCATCTTAGAGCATCTAAGACTGATGCTTTCCATCTAGGTGTGGATATCAATATTTATGCTATGAACTATGATGACCTTGTATGTCCATACCGTGTGACGAGGAAATTCCGTCGTATCGGATATTAGCTGGAGCTCGTCCGTGTGATCCACTGTTTCTCATGGACAATGGGCATGCTTTAAGAAGAGCTTTCTTTATCACTACCACTGAGGTTGTGTTGTCCAGGTTAGGTTATGATTCATATCTTATAATGGACACTCCTTCAGTGGGGAGGGGGGCTATCAGTGCTGCTAAGGTTTGAATTCCACGCCATCTTATCCAAACCTTCCGTCGATGGTCCACTAATTCAAATTGTAGATATATTCGGGTGCACCGCGATAGAGCTAGCTTTGCACAGTTACAGATGTCACAGCGTGTGCCTTATTAGTTGGTTCACACTTGTGTTGATCAACGCACTATTCCGCTTCTTTAGTTAATGATACCATCATACAATTTTGGAGAACTTCAGAGACTTTGTATAGCTGTACATACCCAACATTCATTTTCAAATCCTTGGTTATATTGTCATTCTAGCTGTATCATCTATTGCTGAACTTGTGAATTAAAACTGGTTATCTAATATATATTTCTAATATTTATACCTTTATGCACATCAGGATTATCATGCGGTTACAGACCTCAATCATTATTATCTGTATATATCCTTACATTTCCTTAAATTGGGGGCCTTCGTTACAGTCACGCTGTTCGATAGCCACATGGCTCACTTCACTTCATTTTGGGCAATGCCCAAGTTTCATGCACTCACAACTTTGCTTGTGACCCCTAATTTGTGTCAGTACTTAAATGTACTCAACTATTATGCCTATATGCTTCATACCCGCTTCCTACGTTGCATGTATTCATCTTTGAATTTCCCCCAAAACCTTCAATGACTCAAATATCGGGTTCATAGTAAGCTTGCAATGTTTATCTTGATCATTATCTTGGACATTTCCTTATATTCTCCATGGCTTTCATGAACATAGCATTGTTCATATGTTGTAACGTCTTCTCAAACCCGTTCATTGCGGCCTTTAAAACATTCGTATTCATCTGGATATACGTGCACAGATGCAACTGCGGGTTTTGCAAGTGGTCGACATAGTTTTCGGCGCAGATTCGGAGCCAGCGTTCTACTGAAATCGTTCACTAGCGCACGCTGGTACGGTAACACAAATTACTTGGCACCGATAACGCTTCTGGCACCATCGGACAATTATTATGAGCGCAGTGACGCTTTATCCTGGTCGGCTTCTATGAAATCCCCAACATTGCTGTTGCTGTCGTACTAAGTATGTTTTTATACGTTCACGTGTGCGACATCGACCCGTGCGAACTCGCCTACTGGCAGCGGTTACATGATAGTTGTTGATGGATATGACTTCGTGAGATAGTCATGAGTAAAAGGTCTAGATTGCTGGTAGCTGAGTTTCAGAAAAGTTCTCGTGATCGTTCATGTACTCACATGGACAGAGTCTTTGAGGCGTAAGCTTTAACGTTTGAGTAGCGCCGTTTTGACGAGTGATTGTAAGTCGGTCATGTCTTCCCACTGTAAGTTTTCTGGCGAGTTTATCCAGGCTTGAACAGGGAAACTATAGAAAATCAACGAACTACGGTTTTCCCTGTCGAAACGTCATGTTTTTTTCCATATTTTGGAGGATAGTACTTATTGTTGTGTTCGATGCTGTTGCGATTGCTTTCATGATCAAGTGTCCATCTTACCGGAGCAAGTTTTGCAAGACAACTATCGTTGCCAAACATTTAACGATTTCATCATTTATAGCCTCTATGTATTTGCGATTGAGGATGTCAATAGCACCATTTTGAAACCACTTGAGTGAGATGTTGATGTTCACTTAGAACCCAGACCTGGACGGCAAAGCAGGATCGCTCGAGGAGAACGCATGTAGTGTTGATATAATTCCAGGATACGTGTTCGTGAGAAACTTCACAGCATCACTGCCATGCTGCATGTACGTGGAATGATTGTCGGGTACTCTTCGAAATCATCAATGCGCCTGTGCAATGTATACTCGGGAACTTGGATTCGTTGACAAACATACCCGACAGCTGCAGGAAACCTGGATTCTGTGACCGTAGAAGTTGAGGATAAGCGGATGTGACCGTAGAAGTTGAGCATAAGCGAGTTAATAACTGTTACGTTTTATTGTGATTCATGATTTTACATTGCCAGAAAATATTGTCATTCACTTAATGAATTGATTGGCTAGACAATATCCTCTAACATAAAAAAAAACATGTTTCAGATGAAATATAAACAAACTATCCTGATTTTGTAGGTTGTTTCTTGATCTTTTATTTAATTCTCCTTCTAGGTTCACATATGATTTTGTATTATGTTGGTGCAGAGTCGTGTAACAACAGAACAGCCGATGAGTATTGCAACGGACCTCTCGAGCCAGATAGTGATTACAGGTAAAATAGACTTTGCGAACCAGACGTTCAGTTCGCTAAAAATTTAAATTTAAAAATATTTAATGTTATGTATCAAAATTAAGAACATTTAAAATAGTTTCCTATTTCACTGATCATACCAAATGTATACATTTTATGAACATAAATACAAAAGAGAATAAAGATAACGAGTAATAACTACATAGTTATTTTGAACAATCTTGATAACAGAACAGTTTAGTTACTTTTAACTAAAACAAAAAAACCCCAACGTTTACATACTTTTTAATTACAGTAAAGATTAGATAAATTAATTCCGTTTAGCTTGTCGTATTCCATGAATCACTGTATCACGGACAGTCTAGTAAACTTGTTATTGTTTCTCTTCGTATGTCAAATTTAAAAATTTTCAATCGTGTTTTCATCATAATTATATACATCTGCGGCATCTTTCTTGTTGAACAGAATCATCTTCATTTTCTATGTGCTCTAACTAGAAAAGATAATCACTCTGTTCAATACCAGTGATTGCTTGCCCGCTGTGCTATGCAGACGTCAACATTCTGCAAACTGCGACCTAACAAACACATATTTAGCTTGAAGCTGAAGTAATCAAATTGTCATTTTCAGTTTTCATGATTATCTTTATATAATGTATTGGATCAATTGTGAAGGAATAATTAAAATTGTTGCACGTAATTTCTTTATAAATGGTACATTTCTTACAAGCTCAAGAAATATCGGTAAAGGAAGGACAAATCATTCATTTTGAGGTCTAATTGTCTTTACAGCATTATTGCTTATGTTTGTACAAGTGGAGGGTGCACTTTGTCGAAGAGTTATGGTCCATTTGCGACACTACCCGGTAAATGACTAAAGAAATTCTTGATTTTCTTCTTGTCTATCTAGAATATATTTCATGTTTTTGTTTTGTTTTATATATTAACACAGCTACTGTGAATAGATTAATTCCTCATTACATTTCAAATTTTCCCAAAAACATAAATCATTAAATTTGCACATTCTGTTTGTGTGCATGTTTTTATGTCTTCATACCGTTTTTAATGACAATATTTTATATGTATTACAAACGTAGCAATTAATCATACAATAATAACGGCAATGCAGATTGCTGTGTGTAACGTTTTATCAGAGACACTGAACCCACAAATTTGTACCTTGGACAAAACATATATCAATATTCCGCCACATGCTTACTAGTACATTTGCAGGAATGAAAACGATTTTCTCATACTGTATACTCATGCATCAGATCTTTCTCTATACAAAATATAAAAGCATACACTTGTATTTAGCTTACTGGGTTTTGTTTTCTTTGTCTTTCGTTGCCCTAAAGTAAACGGCTCACATGATGTTTACAATGAAAACTATAAAATCTGATTTTAAAAGAAACAAAAAAATAAAAACCGCAAAAAACAAAACAAAAACAAAACAAAAAAACCCCCAAACATTTTCAGTTGTCTGCAAGACATTTAAACAACTAAAGTTAACTACGTCATAGCGCGATTGCATTAGGTAGTATTGGAGAAAAACAAAACTGGTAACTTGGAGGAAACCATTCAAATGTGTCATCGACCATAGTTCTTGCACGACCATACGCCCGAGAACTTTAGGTGTTCACACTGTCGCGTTCATTGAAGATTTTGACTAATTACCTGTCTGGAAAAGCAGCAAGTGATAAATATGAATTATATGTCAATAATACAGAATTTTCAAGTCTATTTTGACTAACTGACACATTTATTGTTGCGATTTGTTTCAGATAATTTGCTCAAGACAGTCGACTCAAATCTAAAATCTATGCAAACAGTAATTATTGCCAGTACCATCTGTGGTACCTTAGTACTCATGGCAATGATTATCATCACCGCCAAAGTCAGGAAAACATGGGCGACAAAGCGCGAGAGCAATCCAAAACCGAGTCAGATATACACGGATGTAGCACTTACAACGCCTGAAAACATCTATGGAGTGGTGGAATCGCCAGTATACGAGAATATGATAATTGAAACTTGACGGCAAAATGTGTCTTTCAATTAAAAAGAATGATATTTGGAACCTGAGGATTGAATACACTGACGTAAAAAGTCGGATTTTTTCAAACTTCATCATCATGAACGCATTACTTTATTTGAATTATACACACAGCGATTGAATTCAAGACAGAGAAATCCGAGAGAGGTTCATTGCTACATATCACATTATCATGATGAAAGTTATCACTAAAATAATTTCCATTTTGTTTTTATTTTTAATATTTATGTATTTGCACACAATGTGTCTTACGCAAACAATTTTACATTTCTAACAAGCGCTTTTTTTTCTATTTAATCTAATACAGTATTATTTGACATTGACATAAATTGTCCTTATTTGCAAGGGTTGTTTTCATGTGTACTAACCTTAACGAAGAATGTCTGTCTACGCGAGTGCTACTTTATAAAAACGGGATTGACACTGACTCCAGAAGATAAAAATATTCGTTACTGATAGTTCCGTGCTAATATTTTGCTCTGGTTATTTCTGAATAATTATTTAAAAGAAAGCTCCGAAAAGATTGGAAATATACTATTATGCCTTCTATGACATCAATAATTAACGCTGACTGTGAATTACATTATAATTGACATCTAAGGTTTTCTAGGGATATTTGACAACTAAATCATATATTCATATCAGCATATACACAATTCTGATTGGTTAGTAACAGAGATGGTTTTGTGAGTAAAATTATGGATTAACAATATTTGTAGTAAGTTAATTTGAAAAGTTAAGAAACATGTTTGCTTAGAAATTATGATACTGAATTTCAAATGACTATTCCAAATGTTAGACAATGCAACCTTTTGTACGTGGTCATACCTTATTTTACAGGTGGCAGATTATAAATTAAAAATACCGTGATGCTGTCATGTGGGCCTTATTTCTAATTTACCTCTACAGACTGTAGCTGATAGATCATCCAACATTCTTAACGATACATTTATACTAGATCTGAATTGTATAACACGTATACTTATTTTGTATACTTATTTTGTAAATAGTATTTCCTTTGAGATGTATATCTTATGGACCTATTGACAGCCTGTGAATATGTAATGGATTTTTATTATTTTTACGGGAGGGGGCGGCTGAGAGTGATTCGACATTGTATACATGAACACTTTCTGTCTGCAAGTCGAAGTCAGTTTACTTCAATTTCGTTGCATTCCGATCGCGGTAACTTTATTACGAACCTCTAGCATGTTTGTGTATCACTTGTAGGTATACCAGCTTTAATCAAATTCAGTTATTCAAATAATATTTAACGGACTACATTGTCACTAATGAACTTATTCGTTATAATAAGATATAAAATTTTTGCTGATCCTTTGCAAAGACAATTTTAAATTTTGATTTATTCTCTTCTTTGTATCAATACGAATTTTTTTAAAAGTTGTATCTACAGGACTTATGTGCAGAGAAAACTTAAAATATCTTTCCCTTTATGATTTGTGGAGTTAGCAAAATTAATTCATCGCGGTGTGTTCACATATCCGCATCTAAAGCACGAAATATATTGTTCTGATGCACAAAAGGATTTGTACTAAAGCATTCGCTGTTAATTTCTATATAACTTACATACGATATGGAAGAGAGGAAGATGATGTAATGATTGCACATCGATGTGGGTGTTTTTAGTATCTGAAAATATTCTTTCAGTTAATTGTTATGTAGGTATCATGGCCTCGAAGGTAATGTACATTATGATATTTGATATCAGAGTGCACCTTTGTACAATAAACAACTAAGTACACAAATTCTAGGGTACACAAATTACTTACTTATTCAGTGTATTACGTGATTCAGAGGTGTAACTACATGTGCAGTAGCTTTGCATGGAAAGCGGTTTCATTATTTAGTAACGCTAAGTACAAAGCGCAGCTGAATCTGATACTATTGGTGGACACAGAATGGTGCGCAGAAGTTGTGGTGAAGGTAAAAAAATATAAACAATAAAATATTAATCCAATGTAATGTTCAAAACTATTTGTCTTATCGCAGCAACAACATAAAAAGAAGCTTGACTAATCAGCGAAGAAAGTAGTTACAATACATACATGGTCTAGAACAAATGGAGATAAATATGTCGATTAGATTAATATTATTGTTGTGTAAACTTAAAGGCCAAATGACGAATTTTCTAATGTAAGACCAGTAAATAAAATTAATTCGTATTGATCAAATCCTACGGAGAGTGAACAATGTCAATGACATACAGATTTACAAATTTCGGCTTATGATAAAGCAATCCTTTCATAATCTAAAGTATTATATCTAGATTAAATACAAACAATTATATATAATAGACCTCATTTCTGTGTGTGCTATTAACCACATTTGTGTACTTCTAGCATATGGAAAAAATAGATAAGATAAATTTAGGTTTCAGCTTTAAAGTGCATCAGGATTGATTTTTTTAATATCTACATCTCCCATAAAAATGAATGTACTGAATAAATAGTAAGTATATATATATATATATATATATATATATATATATATATATATATATATATATATATATATATATATATATATATATATATATATATATATATATATATATATATATATATATATATATATATATATATATATATATATATATATATATACATATGCAGCTCACATTCATCAACGTATTTTGTATGCATGTCCCTCTTGATTTCTGTCGCTCTAGTCGTTTTATATTGGAAACACCGGTCTTTTAATTTTGGTTCTTGTAAACATGACATTCGTATGTTTGACGTTTCTTACAGTCTGAAAAGCATATGTAACTCTTACCTGGATATATTTTAATCCGTTATCAATTACGCTTATTTTTCGAGCACGCCGATTTGTAAATTGAAACATTATATTGTTCTAATTTACACTGAGCAAGATGTTTGGTTTTGTTTCGCATTGAAAATTAGTGTTCTCGTATAATGAAACTATTTATCTTCTATTCACTGCATTATTTATATCATGATATAAAGCACAGTTAAAATTCATTTTATTCTTTTGAGCTTATATGTTTGGAAACGCAGGTAACTAGACACTATCCCCAAGCATATATATTAGTAATTAAGAACCTTGGTAGCATTCTCTTTACATCATCTTTAGCTCTGTATCTATAAATGAACGTTATCTGCTATCTATGTTTGATGTAGACTGGGAGTTCAAGACCAAGAGAAAAACTGTTTTCATTGGGCAAAAGCTTCTCTCGGTTCAGATATAAACAGCTTCAATCTCCTTGTCCTCACCAAATATGTTGACAGAGTTATTGCACACCATTTTGTTTTTGAACGACATAAGCTTGCATGAAATCTTTGAATCTTTCAAAAACAAGACAACCACTGACGGTCAACATAATTTCATAAATAAATGGCTATATCACCGGCTCCACCTTGAACGTTACAAAAAAGCTGGTACCAGAGACATGATTACTTGAATAAAAGATGATCGACATTTTGAATACGATTCAATGTTGTCACCCTTCGAGTAATTAATCCTGCATATTACATGCAAATCCAAGTTACCTCCCTTGTCAAAATGTAATTTCCTGTTGCGACTAGTATAGTTCTTAGGCATCCATGGGTAAGGCAAGATATTGAAGCACAACTCAGCTGTGGCATATTTGTATCTTGTAGGATAGAAGTGTTATCTGTCCTTCAGAGACCTTTGTTACTTTATATCTTTATGCGCACCATAAGCAATACTGTATGCCATATTCTGTTCACTTTTAAGTATGGTCAGATTATTTTAATTAGAGCTACACCACTCACAGTAAGAATAACAACAGCAATTGTAAGCAAAGGAAATGATGATCTCCATAATATTTTCATTGGTATCATCATCATCATTATCGTCGTCATCATCATCAGTGATATACGTCTGAACTTCCAGGTCATAATCATCATTATCACATTTCGCGTGATCATCCCCATAATACACCTGGAATACACTTTTTATACATAGCCTGTTTTTAGTTTTATATTTTTAAATAATCTTTCTTTTTTGATACCAGGATATAAAATAATATCAATCCAATTCTTACAGAACATGTCAGTGGAGATGATTATTTGCATATGATTATATCTGTAGTCTAAATTTAATATTTTCTTAAACAATCTCTATGTTTAGTAATATGTGGAATATGTATGTATGTATGTATGTATGTATGTATGTATGTGGAATGTGAATGTATGTATGCATGTATGTATGTATGTATGTAAACAAACTTAATGATTGTCCACATCTTAATCGTTAACTATATCACCTTTCAACCTTATTACTTATTTCAGACTTCGTGTAATTCAACTATACGAGTTCTGAGTATAATCATATTGCAGTGAACTCCACGTCTTTCATTGCTTGCTCCAGATTTTGACTGCATATCATTTGTTTGAGAACAATTGGCAGATTACATTTTAGTCTGTTATATAATGTCAATCCAGTTCAGTCATATACTCTGTTCAAATATATTCATATTGTTGTTGTTGTTACAGTGTTTTCGCCCTGTTGCAGCATATAATACAACTGCAACCATCTCAAAGGCAATGAAAATGTATGCACCACTCAACTCAGCAAATTAAGAGCAGGTGGCAGCGGCATGGTCGTGGCCGTTTTCACTGACTCCCTTCCATTTAACAACTGCATTTGTTTCCAATCTCTACTATAATATCATCACTGAGCATCGCGAATTCTTGTAATTCCAGGAATGCAATAAAGCTTTTCACCATTCCTCACGATTTCTCACGTTGATGCCTTTAATTGGTATTTTATTCCAGGCAGATTTGTATTGTATTCACAACATTTTAAATAGACTGTTTACAATGCCGTTAGGACTAAACTCTTTAAAAATCTTATGCATATCGTACAAAAATATCTCCTTTAATCTCGTATTTGTTCACACTTCAAAATGCATCCTGAAAGTCGTTTGTTTTTAGATTTATTTATTTGACGTTCTTTTGTGACTCCACATTTTCCCTCTTTTGCAATGGCCAATCACATACTTCGAATATTTAGTCTTTGGCGAGTATATGATTGTTGAAGTATGGATAGATACATAGAAAACACACGAACTTTAGACGATTCTGAACTAGTTGCAAGCATAAACGCAACTCGTTAAGTGTTGAGAAGCTGTGGAAAACATGTTATACATATTGTTTAAAAAAATACATTTAATTTGCTAACTGTGCCTACTTTTAAGGAGTTGAAACAAAAAGAGCATGTGAGATAATTGACAGTTTAAAAGATAGCTCCCATGTTATATTAGTATGTAAAAGATACAAGTAACATACATGTGTTCTATTAGATGTTATAAAAAGTACCACGAAGATAAAGAAAATAATTAATCAAACTAGCAAAAATGAAACACAAAATACAAATGATATGAAGGATGTGTCAATGTGATGAAATAAAACTTATATTATTGTGTAGGATATATTATGAGAGAACAAAGAATAGAAAATAATTGTGTATGGGCTGGGTCTGTAACTAACGAAACTGTTAAACGAAACTGTTAATTGATGCACGGATATCAAAGAGTGGAATAAGAAATTTACTACTAACTATTGTACATATCCTAGCTAGAAAAGAAACTAATGACTGGCCTAAAAATGTAACAACAAAATAATCAATAGACAGCGTGAAGATTTGTTTAAGTGCTTCTAAACTTATATAGATTTTACGTCAATAACATTGTTTTGTCTACAATGTATAATGAAAAGCATCCCTCTATATAATTAGAACAAAGGAGGAAAAATAGAGTACTTCCCATTGCATGTAGATACATACTAACCCATTCGCTAAAAGTCGTATATAGAAAAGACAACATCGGACACGCAAAACAAAATAAAACATAGATTAATTCAAGTAGTTCACCATTTGTTTCTTTACTATGTAATTAATCATATCCCCTTCTGTAAATCACAAGTAAGGACCATCAAATTCAACCTTGATAGGTCTCAAGATTCGCTTCACAAATGACAATTAGATGCTGGAGACATTAATATCTGAAGATGCATCTGATGGATCAATTAATGTTTATGAAAACAATGATGATTTTAGCTAATGGAGCAGAGAGATCGTAATATGTGAAGGGTGCAAAGGGAAGGGTATAATCGTATAAGAACTGTTATAATTGCTTTAAGAGAAAAATATTCTCACGTTAACCTGTTGGTTTTAATTTGTAAAAGAAAGGAAATCATTACTGTAGAATTAAGGATATCGTCTCAGCTTACAAAATATAAACAACAAAGTTAAAGTATTTTTGCAAACTGTTTTACATCAAATTATTCATAAAATCACTAATTTGTCATAATGTCTGAAAGAGGAACAGTTGTTACCTAGAAGCTAAAGATATAAGTGAAAAGTCCCTGTCATTTCAAATGCACCATCAAACCAATTAAAGGTCATACATACAACAGGTATCATTAATTCATATCAAAAAAGCTACATTTATTCCATCTGGAGTTTACACGACTTTCGAGGAAACATGAGAATTTGTTTATGTTGAAAATAAATAAAACAATTGATAGTTTATAAAAGGAACAAAATCGATAGTTAATAAGTTATTATCCACGACAACAAACAAGGAAAATATGTAATTCATCATCGAAATTTAAAACTGTACGTTTGGTTCTCCTTAAAGTTAATAAAATACACTGGTTAGTATAAGTTGATCAAGAACATTGGCTAGAATCATAGATCAACGATAATACAAATTAAAAACCAAAAGCAAACAACGCTTTTTAAACAAACACTTTTTCAAGCGAATGAATAACTTCGAAAATGTCTTAAAGAGTATTACTGTACAATGTTCGTGTTGAAAGTGTCAAATATGAAAAATTTTATTATTTCCAAGGCGAATATGAACATGTGAGAATTTGGTATTAGCAACATTGAAAAATCAAAAGCGAAATCCATTTACGGAAGATGAACTGTGTTAACTTTATCACAATGGTTGTAGTATGAATTTGAATACCAGAAGCTGAAATAAAACTATGTTGATAATATATAACCATTAATGAATGTCGTGGATTCGTTACGCATTGATGTTGAACCGAGGGCATATAGAACGCGAAAGATAACATTCAGTTTCATGACATGAATGATTTCAAGAACTATAAAATTTAAACTATCCCCTTAGTAACCAATAAATTGGATTACTCAGGGGTATGAACGATACCTTCATGCAAGAATTGCGTGGTCACAGAAGTTAGCGTTACCCCATTGGGACCGAGAAAGAGTGAAAGTATCGCACATATTATAAAATAATATATATATTACAATTTGATATTGCTTGATCAAAGTATTAATTACGAAGAAATCAGTTGTTTTTGATCGTATCAGCATGAGTCATGTGGGGATTGTTATGGTTGGGGTGGGGTGCTCCCAATGTTTTATTTATACTATTATAGAAGTCCCAATCAGGCCCTTTTTTGTTGGAAGTTAAATTTACTGCAAGACAGATGTAAAGCTCTTCGCCCCTAGTCAGTAATGTCAATGGTTACATGGTTAAATATACAAAAAGGTTGAAATTCAATGAATAACAATTTAATAACAATTCAATAATCAAATAACTCAAATTTCCAATTACAGTCCTTCCTCTCGACCCTTTTATAAGCCTATTGCATCACTTGATTAGCAGTGTGAGATTGATTTTCACCTTTATTTATATTTCTACTCATCTGGTGTATCTTTTCTCTCTCTTATTTCTCCCGCTCCCTTCTCCCCTTCCTCCTCGACCTTTCTCCAAATTCCTTCTAGCAGCAGGCAGGGTGAACCCTACAACTTTGTACAGACCGTTATTTTACAAAAATAAAGGTTCCTACAGGAGCTGAAAAATAAGGTCAATAACGCTAAACCGAACCTCCTAACTTTTATTATTACCGTATAGTTTGAAAAAACGGATAATAAATCTTTTGGGTTAGCTCATTTTTGTTATTTTATTTTTGACGTTTTTGTTTTTTATGTTATAATGCGTTTAGTTTACTCGCGGGTCAATTAATTTTTGTCCGCCACCCTGCCTGCTGCTGTAATTAACCAAAGATTTTATCCAGACCTATACGATATCTTGATCTTGGATCATGTAAATTTATTGTAATAAATCCAAACGGAACAGCTTGTGCTTTTGAAAAGAAGTTTTTAAACTTAATCATATCCATATCCCCTGAACACCAAGTATAATAAATATTCTGTAAAGTATAATTATCTACTCCATTAAACACAACCAAAATATTGCAGTTGTCTCTGATCACTTTGGGTATTTGTGTATATCGTTGTGTGACGTATATAACATCTGTATTCTTGTGTCTACCTCGAGAAAATATTCTAGCTGGATTTGTTTGTCTGTCCAGCATAACGTCATCGTACACCACTAAATTATTAATAAATCCATCTAGGTCATCTACAGATGGAGCCTCATCAATATCGGTAATAAAGTCAATAACATCATTACCGTCTTCATTCAGCAATTTTGCATTTTCATTAAAATCCTTAAGTGCTTCATAACAGTGTTGATCATCTACAGATGGTGCTACTAAATACAGCTTGTCCCATTTTAACCATCGCATTATTAAATTTAATAATAGTTGTGTTTTACCTGATCAAGATGGACCTATTATAATCATTCTTATCGAATTTG
>JAECUM010084887.1:0-10876 GCA_016617855.1 Megalonaias nervosa | reverse complement strand
TATATATATACACACACACACACACACACACACACTCAGGATGTGAGAGAGGGACCAACAGACAGATAGACAGATAGATAGTCAAGCAGAGAAAGAAAGACAGAGTAACGAAGAGAAACAGAGACAGAGAGTCCAAAATATGCAAATAAATATTACCGTTCGGAATGTATTACAACAGGGTGCTGACTCTGTAAAGAAGGAACGAAACATCGTCCACAATTGCACGTATGGGATTGTCATATCAAATACCAGTATTTGAACTTTTCCCAGTATCGAGTTCCACGTATGACTGACACATAATGATTGACTTCGGAACTAATAGTGGTGGTAAAATATTTGTATTGTATTTCTTCTCTTTTCAATTTACGTGTGTAGGGGTGGGTGTGAGTGTGTGTAAAGGACCGGGGAGATATCTATTACAACTATTTAAATACTTTGCAGGTGAATAACTAAATTAATTTATCAAAATTTGAAAACATTTTTGTGGGATCAAAAACACAGTGGTCTTCTATCTGTTAGGTTTTAGAAGCAATTGTGGTGCAGGATGTTGGACTTAGGTTGGCGGCTGCGGTGCTTTTTTCTGTTCTGATACGGTAGGTATATCGTTTTCATATGGAGGGGTTTCGGACCCTGAACCCTTCAGTGTCGATACATTGTCAAATATCGGGATGACAAGTAATTGTGACTCAGGACTGGGTGTCAGTGATCATATTCATTGAGATTTTACAGGGAATAATGCTTACTATCACGCATGCTTTCAAAATAGTATAGAAAGTGAATATAAAAATGAGTGTACGAATCAAATACAGGTGGATTCATTTCTATCAACAAATCCAATTCCGGTGGTGCCCTCTGTTAGGTATTTAACTACACCAACAGATAGTGCTGTGAATGGGCATTTAAATATAGTAACGGAGAGAGAGAGAGAGAGAGAGAGAGAGAGAGAGAGAGAGAGAGAGAGAGAGAGAGAGAGAGAGAGTCCAATTGACCTCCGAGTTTATAGTCATTTAAATGGTCTCTTCAAATTAAATACGAAATTTAAAGCTGTCGGCAATAGGACGTTCCTTGATCATCAGAAAATGTCGTATTATAATTTTTCCATTCACCTTCATACTTTTTAAATTACCTGTTTAGGGAGGACAGGTAAACAGTTTGGGAAACAAATAGCTCGTGTAACCAAACAGAAGACAAAAAAATTGATGCTTTTGAGATCCGAGATAGTACAATTGCAAATTATACTGGCGTCTTCCAAAGCAGACGAAAATGAAAAGGCCGCTATAAGAGCCCAGATTAGAGACCTCACAGCCCGAATGGAACGAAAAGGTAGAAGAAAGAGCTTAAATGTGATACAAAAATTGAATCTAAGATATCAGATGCTAGCACTAAGACCTAATTAGACATAATAGATTTTAATCAAAGCTGTGGGGGTGTGGGGAGGAAAATTATAAACAATACACTATCAATAGCGGCAATTATAGATTTAGTTAAAAGTAGAAATGAAAAAGCAGTAATGTATCTTTTTGATCAGGAAAAGGCATTTGATAGGATAGAGCATGATTTTATATATCAGGTTTTATATAAATGTGGATTTGGAACTAATTTGGTAAAATGGATCAAAGCAATGTATAGAAATATAACATCTAAAATATTAGTTAATGGAGCCCTGACAGGAGAGATTCCGCTCGAAAGATCAGTCAGACAAGGTTGTCCATTGTCCATGGTACTCTATGCTATGGCAATAGAATCCCTGAACATAAATATAAAAAAACAACTCAAATATTCAGGGAATAAGAATACCTAATATGAAAGAGGAATTCAAAACTATACTACATGCAGATGATTGCACAAACTTTACCAGAGACGGGTATTCCTTTAAACATCTGCAAGAGGAATTCACAAAATTTGGGAAAGTCTCGGGATCGCTAATCAATCACAGCAAGACAGAAATTTTACTAATAGGAAACTGGCGTGGAAACCACCCAGGTCTCCCGCCAAACTTGATTAGAACTCATGTTAAAGCATTAGGAATCACGTTTGGATTGAACTCAACTCAGAAGAACTATAGTGAGTTAATATCAAAATTGGATGAGCAAATTGAAACTTGGTCGCACACCACGCTCAACTTAGTAGACCGAATACAAGTTGCTAAAACTTACCTATACAGTCAATTGAATTATATAATGAACACAACTCATCTAACAGAGGCCATGATCGGCAATATAGAAAGAAAAATAATGAGCTTCATTTGGGAGAACAAAATTCATTACTTAGCAAAAAAATATGTCTGCAGGCCCAAAGAAAGGGGGGGATTAGACCTCCCAATTCTAAGTCTAAAGCAAAAAGCGAGAATCTTAAACAGTTTTAAAAACTTAGACGAAAAACCAACTTACCCATGGCAAGCAATAAATATATATATATACGGATACTTATGTAAATTTAATGAAAATATATATAGGAATAACTCACTCATAAAACTATTGGAACCTCCAGGATATTTTAGAAGAATTAAGGATTTATTATATATTTATAGAAATAGAGTAGAACTATGGGATAAAACGAAAGATATATATAAGATTTTAACAGAACCGATTATAAATGAGAAACAAGAAATAGAAAGTAAATTCCCAATACTAAATTGGGATTTAATTTGGAAAAATTGGGCAGGCATAAAGACACCAGCCACCCAAAGTAGATTATTTTATTACCTACATGATAGATGGTTAACTGGAGAGGTGGCCTTTGTAAGGCATTTAACAAATACAATTCCAACTTGTAGATTTTGCAATAAACATATTGATTCAAAAAAACATTTAATTCTAGAATGTATTAAAACCAAACCTGAAAGAGAAAAAATTCAAACCAAGATACTTAAGAAATATAGAACAAATACGAACCTTCATCTATTATATACAAATGAAATTAGTGATAAAGAAATATATGGAGAATTAATAAATTTTATAAATGGAATAATGAAAACAATAAGAGAATATAAATAATACCTGTAAGGTCTTACACACTTTACTTTTCTTGATCTCTCTATCATCTATTGCACACACTAAAAGAAAACAGGGTTATAAGCTAGGGAAACCGGTATCGACAAAAGTCACAACCGGATTCCTGGAGCAGTAAAACCCATAAAATTAATAAAACTATGGAAATATTTGATCCTTTTGAAGCCAGCCCAACAATTAAACAAATGCAGACAAAACAAATAGCACCAACATATAGCACACATAGGGCAATACAGATCTCTGGCAAAGATCACTAGAATTCAATGAGCGGTGATTCCCAGACCGGGGAAAAGCTCTTAGATACACTAGAATAGGAAAGGTGTTTTAACCCTAAAAACAAAATTATCTTAAAAAGAAATTACTAAAACTATACAAATTGCACATACAATCTAAAGAAAACAAGAAAATATAAAAACTATTAATTTTCGGACTAGGGGGTCCCTCAGATGATGATGATTCTGAGAGGGACCACACCAATAAGTTACACCCGTTGTCAATGGCTTGAGACTCAAAATGTCGGATCTATGCGTACACATTTTCTGCAACGTCACGTTAAAACAACCCATACCTTGTCTGGACCTTGTATTGTATATCTCTATTCAGAGGTGATGAAATGATTTTGGCAAATTTATTTATATGTAAGAATGATTTTAATATAATTAAAGGATGTAAACACTCCTGGAGTTTTGAGATAATTTAATCTTAGTGTTGAATTTCTAAAGAATAAAACGAAACTCTGTTATGTTTAAATGGTATTGTTCCGGACTGGTTCATTCACTTCAAATTAAATCTGAGAATTTTTCATTGCCCATATTCTATTTAAGTAACGTATTTGGCGAGTTATTATCATAGTTGAGAACGATAAAAGTGCTTAATGAAGTAAAGGTAAGCAATAAATATTCACATGAACATGGACAGTAACACAAAATTCAGATAGCTGTATACGACATCAAGATAAAAGTAATGTTACTTGCGATATAATAAAATTCCATTGCATAGGCTAACGGCAAATAATACTGAAATCTGTTGTATTGTAATCGTCATAAGGTTAAGGTTGTGTTTCTTGCAGAATAATACACTTTCAATGAATAAACTAAACAAACAAATAAACAATGCTTGCAACAGTTGCAGTGTATACGAAATAAGCTAAATATTATTTTCTAAAATTTTGATCACAGTAAATGTATCCAGCATAAGCACGTTTCAGAACATGGAGAATCAAATTATGTAGAAGAAATTAGGAATTGCTCTGACGTCTTCATAGACAACATAATACTGTACTAAGACTGACTGGATACATTTATGTAATCACTGAGAATGCGCCATCAAGAAAGCTTAAACACGAACCCCAAACAACAAACATACATGTCCTTTTCTCTGTTATTCATACTATTTATGGACCCATTGTTTATTAAGAAAAAGATTTTCCGAGTACCAAATGTATCCGAATCCACAATCGTTAAAAACAGATTTTAGGGAATCAACCATCCATAAATGCTGGTGTGTTCTAATATCGTTCAGCATAATATTCTAAATGACTTTCGATTATTTCTCCTGTATTCCATCAGTTGGTCTAAACCAATATTTGAAATGGGTTAAATTTTACTTTAAGTATAAATGGATATCTTCTATTATCTCTTTACAATATCTATAGTGCTGTAATCTTTTAACATTCAAAACAAGATATTTTAAACATCTGTAAGAATTTTCCCAATAAATAGTTTTAAGATCGATTCAGTGAAATAAATCTTTATTTAATATTCTATTATTATGTTCCTTGTACATTATAATTTTTCGCATATATTCATATTACAACGACATTTATTTTTTCCGTTACCTAAAAAATGCTGATCGTATGTAAATAAATCATTGTATATAATAGATACACTCCTTGCACTCATGATGAAAACATTCATTTGGAAGAATGATTGTTTTAGAGGCCGATGTGACAGGAAATCACACGGACTGTTAATATTTCTTACATCACAAGAAAACATTGAACTGGAAAGATTTGGCATCAGCGAGCTTTTAATTTTAGGATACCATCAACCAAATCGGTCTTTTATGAGTTAATTTTAAGGAAAATTTTGAATGAAAATAAAGAAGAGGATATGGTTAGATATAATAATAGTAGGACGTTCGGTACAAAGTTCTCAGTTTGAGAATATAATCCAGTCGTAGTATCTAAAATATTTAGTTGAAATACCATTATCTCCAGTAACAGTGAATATTTCCATTACCTTTTCATTTAATCAATCAATCAGTCAGTCAGTCGGTCAGGAGTCTTGAGAAATTAATGATTGTACTACAGTAATTTTGAACTATTTGAAAATAATACTTTTCTTTAAATAAAGAAAGAAGCAATGGAGAGAGAGAGAGGGGGAGGGAGGGAGGGAGAGAGAGAGAAAACAACAAATAAAATTAACAAGTGCAGACAAAGAAATTTGTTTTATACCACGTTAAGTGCTTAGGACTTAATGGTGTACTTGTAAATGTCTTGATTGCAAAATATCCATTAAGGATTCCAAAAATTTTCTACAGCTATCTACATTTTCTTTTCTAAACATCCTCTAAGCAGTAACTTACCTAAGCGGCAACATCATTATATGGTTAATATTTTTGTCCTAAACAATTAAACTTTCCTTTATTCTCAATATTAACATATGTTTTTGTGACTGGCCCTGACTTAGAACCAATTTACTTAAAAGACCACAACATATTCTCTCTCTCTCTCTCTCTCTCTCATATGTAAAACGTAGCTCTTTATAAATACACAATAAATGTTGCTCCTGGAGTAAGTAAATTTCTTAATACAGTAGTTAAGACAGTCAGAAAGAACATTCCTTGTCATTATTTGTGATCCATTTTAGCAGGCCTAAGACGTCCAAAGTCACTAGCCATATTTAGGAGCATTCTCTTGAATTATTTTTTAATAAATAAATAAACTTCAGCGGCAAAATTTCATGCTGGTCTACAGTTCCTTCCCTTCAAGTGCCATCTTTATCTTTCTTTCTTTCTTTTCCATTACCCTGGAAATTCGAAAATATTATTATTTTGAAAGCGTTACTGATTTAGGATGTGATCGTGTGGAAGCTGGAGGGGGAGTCAAATCAATAGATAAAGAGTTACCGCCATTTAGAGTGTTTATAGCGTTGGGGAAATTTCGGCACTGTATAGCTCAAAGGGTAAGATCTCAAAATCAGCTCCCATGACAATTGATCATCTTATATAGTATAAACTCTGCATGTCTGCAAACGTCAAAAGATGCCACAGTAAAATGTACACCCTGCATTTTAGTAAACATCGCCCAATGTTACGACCACGAAAGAATCCTTCTATATGGTATATAAGACAAACTTAACACGATTTGATCCTACGAGTTATGTGGAATTAAATTATCAGCCTGTCTGTGGTGTATTGCATTTTGATTTATTGTTTACCAAACACTGAATGGAGTGGAGCTAAGTACTTTTTGAATGAATCAAATTTTAATTCTGGACCCTGAAGTGATATATATCAATGTGCACCAGATCCGAAAATCTTTAAGTTATGTAGGTTCCTTTTGTATTCTTCGTGTGATAATTAGACATGGGAATTTAAATTCTGTGACATGAAGTTAATTACGTCGGCACTTTTGGATCATGCATACGAGTATCAAGACAGTAAATGTTTTTGGAAGCAAAACATACGTCCACCCCAACCCACCCAGCCCTTTTCTATCATCACGTATAATGTATTCCTGTGATAACTATAGTAATTTATATTACCATGGTGATTTATATCAAGGAAAGGGTGAACAAACTATGGTGATTTAAATTACCGTATCAAGGAAAGAGTGAACAAACTATGGTGATTTATATTACTGTATCAAGGAAAGGGTAAACAAACTATGGTGATATATATTACCATATCAAGGAAAGGGTGAACAAACTATGGTGATTTATATTACCATATCAAGGAAAGGATGAACAAACTATGTGAAATAAAGTTGCTGAAGGGTTTCCCATATTATTAAGTCATGGAGCAAGAAATGTTTCCGGAGATATAAGCTTGTGATGCCGTTTAAGGTCCGAAGACTTGATTAGTTTCTGGATCAAAATGGTTTCATGACAGGAGAGTGTAAAAGTAAGCAAATGAAACGTAAATCTTAAGTTCAAAGCTCTTTAAGAGAGGAACATTAAGAAGTGGCACAAACACACACATAGGAATTATTACTTGTCGAATTTATCAAAATTTGAGGAACAAACCGGGTAAAACACATAAGAGATCTCTGATCTAAACCCTTGAAGGAAATATAAAAAAAAAAATGTGTAATATATAGATTTGAAATATAGGAGTAGAAAATTCACAATAATTATCAAGAACGTATGTCAATCTCTGCCAGACTAACCAAATTGCATCACAAATGTAAATCAACTTCAGACATTTTTTTGCTACCATTTTTGGGTCATCTTCAGCTCAATTACAGCTCTGGACCTTCCTAAGATGCTTACTTAATCATTGCTGTCTCCCTACATATGCTGTCTTGATCATTGCTGTCTCCCTACATATGCTGTCTTGATCATTGCTGTCTCCCTACATATGCTGTCTTGATCATTGCTGTCTCCCTACATATGCTGTCTTGATCATTGCTGTCTCCCTACATATGCTGTCTTGATCATTGCTGTCTCCCTACATATGCTGTCTTGATCATTGCTGTCTCCCTACATATGCTGTCTTGATCATTGCTGTCTCCCTACATATGCGCTGCATATTAACTTACACAGTCCATTCCTACTTTGTAACACGAATTTCTGAACCCCTCCTCCAACTGTTCTTAACATTCAGAAAATGTCTTTGCATTCATTTTAACCTGTAATAGTTCACATCAATTTCTACAGATTCATAGACTGTGCTTTATACATCTCCAGTCTGCATAAAGAATCACAACTATCCCTTATAACATCTTGATATCAGACAAAATTAATTTTCCAAACTTCCTTGTAATTTAAATGGAAGTTAAACAAAATAAGAATAACAAAGGAGACAAGGTAAGTACTCGTCTGAAAAGCTTAGTTCACAAAAGCTATTAGATCGAAGTCAAGTTTTAAAAAAATTTGGAAACGTTCACATGAATATTTAAAGAAACAAAGCTGAATGTTTATATAAAGAAAGAACTTGAAAACTCTTAAACATCACAAGATGCTTAAAGTGTGCTTTCAGTGTCAGACACAACGCATGACAGAAACAATACAATTTCAAACAGTACAATCTAGTATTTGATATGTGTTGATGTATCTGTTTGTAGTATACCCTTTGGGTAAAAACATGAACTTGTCTCCTGACAAAGTCGTCGATACTGTGTCATCTGTACAATTATAGAGAATAATTCCTTTGTAAATGTTTTTCAAGTTTAACAAGAAAGATTCAACCAGAGCACAACATAATAGAATCATGCCCAAGTCTTAGAATCCAATCCAAAAGCTGCCTTGACTTTTTCCAACTAATACATGGCGTATGCCAAGTATCATTACCTACAGGTAAATGTCGAGAGAAGTAAAACATATCACTAAATATCGTATTATGCAACATAAACTCTCCTCTTGCATTTGCATACAGCATGCATTTAAAGAAGTTCCTTACGATATCAATAGATCTACGATCAAACATGGATATTGGAGAAATTCCCTAGTCGACTAAATGAATGAAAGCACATGAGCTTTGTCAGATTACAAGTTTTAAACACTGTGCGAAAGAAAGAAATATCAAATATACATTGCTAAGTGCTTTATCTTTCTTTGCTAATGACAACTGATGTTAGATGTAGATAAGAATAAGCAAAAAGTTATCATATCAGCACTACTTATGATTAACTCCGCTATTACTGTTGCATACAGCATGCGTTTGTAAAAGTTTAAAAGGATTACATTTTGCACACTATCTATTTTCCTTAAAATTCCCTCTACAAGAAAATATTTAAACACGATGAAATGATGACGTATCTTGTTAACAGATTAAAACATACTGCTGAATTCGTATCCAAGGCTCTCAGTGATATTGAAATCAATAACTTATAGTTTCTTGAAATGACTAAGGAATTAACAGATATAAGGAAATACAAAAACACGATATGGAAAAAGGCGTGCAAATTAGAAACATTGGAGGGTGCAACTCCTTTAACTATAAACACTAATAGCCAGTCTCGTTGATTAGTTGTTTTCTATCTTACATCACTTAAATTCAAACAACCATCAATAGAGCAGGGCTTTATTAGGTGATACGTACCGGTACTTCAGTAGTTTCTGTCAGTAAGGAATGTACGGAAATCGTCAGAAATTTTATTTCATTTTTCATGACAAAATAATTCAAAACTATTTTTTGGGCCAGACAATTGTATTTTTCTTATATCATTTTTGAATGTTACAGAAATAATTGAAGTTACGATCCTTTAATCAGATTTTTGACACATGTCACGAATGCCAGCGTATGAGCGTATGTGAATCTGTTAAGTGCATTATTCCGTTGTATTCTAAGATTTTCAGGAGAGCAGTTGTTTTCTATTTGAATGTTACGCAATTTCTTAAGTAAAGTAAATATTTTCTCGTTTGCTGAATAAGCCTGTTTTATGTTCACTGGATCTCTTTTATATAATTTACTACGCTATATATATATATATATATATATATATATATATATATATATATATATATATATATATATATATATATATATATATATATCTTGCCAGGGTGTTGGCATCTCACTGAAAATTTCCCCGCCTGTTATATTGATAGTGTAGCGAGTAAATTGTAGGCTTCAGTGTCGACACTTCATTTAATTATCAACAAGCTCTCTAATTTTCGCACAATGTCTTTTACGGTTTGTCAGCTATACAGTAAGCTTTATCGTCCCAGATTTGCAGCATGTACTAGATTGCAATGTAGTAAGTTCATTTACCGTGAGATAATGACTATTTAAGTATCGGGGATGCTGGAGGCTGCGATTTTCTTTACAGCTGAGATATTTTCTTTTCTTTTATCTCACGATATTTAATTTTTATGTTCAAATAATATAATGAAATTAGCATGGCGCTATTCTGATATGTCAGAGCAAGGTTATTTTTTTTTAACGATTTAAAATTTAAAATGAGTTCCAGACCACAGCCTCTTAATAATAATTTGTTGGTCTCTAATATAATTGCGATATACCGTGGTACTTATCGCGGTATGTTCCGAAATACTGCAATATACCGTTGTGCAAATTTGTTGTGATACCTACCTATAATTATCAATGGTTCATTGATTAGAAAAAGCAATTCCATTTGTGTATTTGTCACTTACTGATTATTTAATTGAGTTTCAAAAGCAATCGTTATTATAGACAAATATTTTCCAGTTTATACTAATGGCTTCCACCTTCTATAACCTCTGAGGCTTTTAGAAGCTCTGTGTTAATCTGGTATCCCGTAACAATGAGCAGGGATGCATTGGACAATGATCTGTTAAAATCTGAAAGTTGAGTGGTATTCTAAACATTTTAATGAGTACAGGCAACTGGATGGCTTCTTTGCCAGCGTTTTGTACATTGCCAGTTCCTATCCGTAACTGTTGAAGTCTTTATCTGCATACCCACTCGTTCTAACCTCATCATTTAACTGCAGATCTTTTAATGTCATGAGGATGTAAAGTTATTCAATTTCAAAAGATTACCACTGCCATTGGATATTATGGTATCTTTTACCAGCGTTTTACTCAGATGTTTGCATGTCATTTTACTTTCATATCACGTTGAATGTTGTTACAAGTATATCTGATACAATAATGTTTAGATCGAGTTATTTAACTCCCTGTTGTATTTTTCTGGTTTGTGAGAATGTATGTATTTGC
>JAECUM010084886.1:0-18576 GCA_016617855.1 Megalonaias nervosa | reverse complement strand
AAATGAATATTGTTGGATGCACGCGGCTTTGGTTCCTAAAGGTGGTGGACAAATTTTGTGTACGACGTGTGTGGTTGGTATAATGGCTAAGCATGCGCTGTGTCGAACGTGTTAATAATCTTCGATGAAAGCTCTGGAATAGCGTTAAAAAATTGGCGAAAAAAGCCGATTAAAAATGCAATTATTTCTCTTCCAATTCGATATAGAATGTTTACATATATAACATGACCACATTAACTGTCGATGAGCAACGGTTGGGAAATAGTTTGATTCGTTGTTGGACAATTGGGATCGCAAACGTTCACGCCTAGATTTTCTGGTAAAAGATATCCACTGTGCTTGGAATTTCATTGCGAAATTGAGTTTATAGTCATATTTTATATCATCTGTCTAAACCTACTCAAAAGAATAAAAATAGATACTTGATATCAGACGTCTGCTAAATACAGTTATACATATGTCAGGTTTCAAAGGTTTTACCATATCGCTAGATCCATATGTGGTACCTAGAACGCAACAAAACTCAATGATAGTACATGATATGGACTGCTGTCAAATGAATTGATATGCAGATTATTTAGATTAGTAATATTTAATTATTCAAATTATGTAGATTAGTAATATTTAATTATTTAAATCTGGATATAAGATATTATTATACCAGTTAAATATATGCTTAGATAGTTTAGAATTTAATTTAGTTTCTTTTTACTCAAGTTCAAATAAATTTTCATGGTCCAAAACATACGAATGTCACATTTATTATTGGTATTCTGTTTTACAGAGGAGGTCTAGTCAGGCATATAAATTTAGTCATATTTTAATACTTATATGTCAATAAATCTTATTGTTATTCCTGCAAATTTCTTTTTGATTATTCGACTGAATTTTGCCTATGTTTTGGGTGTTTTCGTTACACAGAGAAATATTAATAGCCTGTTCGATTATGCAATTTATCTGTAACAAGTGTCAAACGTCGCCTGGGATTGTAATTGCAGAGTTAAATAAATATCGCTGGTAAAAGACTTATTCTTAGGCAATGGTAGTCCTTCGTAATTAGAAATATCTTGTTGTGATTATCAATTTCAGCTAGCATTCAATGTTATTTTATTTTTATATAAGGGAAAATCAACTTGGAAAATGGCGTAGAAAAGGTAGACATGCCCATGCCATTTGTAATAGCCCGTCCTCTTGTATCTGTGTACGTTAGGAATGCCAGTCATGAACTTCGTTTTAAGTTTTTAATCTGGCAACTTTGAGTGAGTGATATTGTTTATAAAGCACGTGCTGTGATTCATTCTAACAGAACAGTTTAATACACTACTAAAAGTGGGTCAGGTAATATTTTTTGCAGTGTTATGTATATTTAATTTGCATTATTTGTTGACTTTTCTTAATGATTATATGCTATATACATCTGTATTTGACCTTGTCCAAAATCAAGTTAACGACGCACTTGATCTGTGACATTTATTTTGTAAGTAACATCATACATAGCTAATATTTCTCTATCATTGTGGATTAAATATTCAGATTATTATTAGTAGTAAACATGTTGACTTCAATTTGAGCTAAAGTTACAGTCTTCATTCTAACGTTTGAAACTTCCAGAATGGAAATATCCTATTAAATTCAAGGAGTATTTTCAGAAATGGTAATTGCGACCTAGGTCAAGTATATAATTTTGTTTGTCTAAAAATTATTCATTCTTGCCTTAACATCTGAAGCAGAATTAATCTTATTGGTGTGTTTATTTTTTAATTTGGGTGGATTTATTTATTCAAATTATTATTAACTGGAATTACAAGGTGCTCAATGAATTCAGAAAAAAATATTTGGGATTATATTATTGTGATACATCAAAAGACTGTGGCAAATCATCACATTGCAGGCCATTGGCACAATGGCACGTTCGAGACTACGGCTACATCAACATACTCAATAAATGAATTTATTTGGAATACTACTTGAATTCAATTGCAACTTCATACATTTTTGGACTTGTGATAAAACTTTTGAGACTCTCTTGGATTTAAGACACAATACTGTGAGTTCTTTTTTAAATTTTCACTTTCTATTCTATGGAAATAATGTATTTTTGTTGACTTTTAAAACAATTTTTGGTTTCGATGTTTTCTTACCGTAGAGACGGTAACAAAAAAAACAAAAAAAAAAAAAAAAAAAATGCGCGAAAGGTTGCTAGATGACTTTATTATATTTTGTCGTCTAAATTTAAGTTGAAGATAACATATTTTAAATTAATCAATTTAAAATTAATCAATCAGAACTGTTGAGTTGTTTTTTCCCCCTATTTCCTCAACGATTATTTTAGATTATGTTATACTCTATAGAAAAACACAGTGGTAATGCGATCCCGATGTTGTGTTCCTCATTTAAGTGACAGATAAATAACTTACCAGTCTGTTGATACTCAATGCTGGCTACGAGCTTATAGAGTGTAAAGTCTAATACATATATAGATACGGTGAGCGTCGATTCACTTATGTAAATCGTGCTAAACTGAAAAGTATGTAAATAGTGCTACATTTAATAAAACAGTCTGTTTCTACCAGCGCAACTAATTTAAATCCAATCGAAAACTGTTCACATTGCATTACGCTCACAAAGATTGTGTCAATAGGAGGTTTTGTATGGGTTCTTTTCTCTCTGTAATTTATTTTCGTTGATATTGAAGATTCATTGAAATAAAAATATTACAGCTGATTGCTTAGATCACGCACCATATAGTCCAAGAAATCATTAGCAACAACTCATTGATCAGATCGCTATTGGCTAGTAAACCGTGATAAACAACTCATTGGTCAGATCGCTATTGGCTAGTAAACCGTGATAAACAACTCATTGGTCAGATCGCTATTGGCTAGTAAACCGTGATAAACAACTCATTGGTCAGATTACTTATTATACAGGCTAAGGAAGCATGATCCAAATTATAATACGTAACTTCGGGAATATTGATGGAAACATGACATTGTATATTCTAGTCAAAATGTTAGCATCTGACATCACCTGATGGAAGAGAATCCATGGCTTCGAGAGTTGTTGACTTAGTACCTGACAACAACTGACGGAAGAGAATTCATGGCTTTGAGAGGTGTTGAGTCAGTATGTTCTGAGAAAGAATGTTGGCATCTGACAACCGACAAAAGAGAATCCATGGTTTTAGACATGATTCGGCGTATGCTAGCAAAAATGTTACCATCTAACAACGACTGATAAAAAGAATCCATGGCACTTATTAGACATTTGACACAGCATATCTTGGTATTTGTCATTAATTGAGATGGGACAATTAGTATCTCTACTAATCTGTAAATTGATGACTTGAAGATTATACACTTGGATATGAAACAGTTCTGCCTAATAGCTTATTTGCTTTAAAGAATTGTGCTTTCAGAACTAGAATTAATTGAGTAATACAAGGCCATTCTATATTTGACTTCTTTTTGTATTCACAGAATTAAAAATACTCAGATAGAAATGGAATGCAATTTGCCTCTAAATAATTTAACTTGAGTGCCAAGACATATGAGAAAAGTAACCGTCAATGGCCGACACAATAGTCGCATATTTTCCTTTCTTAAACAGGGGTTATGTAAGTCATTGAATGGGTCGAATAAATATTTAAGTACAGACTTAATTATTTGAAGAGTACCATCGCTTTCAACATTTCAGAAATTCTATAGCTTTTGAATTGTAAACTGAAACAAGACCTTAAGCACTGCTTGTTAAATGTTAGTGGAATCATTTTTATTCAAAAGTAAATAAAATATGGAAATAATGAATGCAGAGAACAAGGACAATATTGATTCATTGTTTGCATAAACCAATATGTGATCTTAATAGTTGAAAATATATAGTCATGCATACACAATAGAGCTGTTTGATTCAGGGTTTTTTTTTTATTTAGGAGACTTGAGTTATTTTTCAAGTATGGGTCTAATGTTCCAGAATAGTTGTTTTCTCCATTTTCATTTCAGATATTATTGCTAAACAATGTAGCTTTCATCTGATGATTTAAACCTATTACAGGAAATCTGTACCCCAGACCCGGATTTGAGGAAACGTGCTATGATTATGACTTTGTCCGGTTAGAGGTTAGATACACTGCTTTGTCCCAGCTATATATGATTTGTTCTTATCAATAGCAAATACACACTGCTAACGCTCAACTTTGTATAATCAAGGTCTAAAAGTATTAAAAATTATGCTTTTAACATATTTCCTTTTTTATTCAAATGTTTGATTGTTTCTCTAAAAACTTTTCTGCAGCATAAATTAATATTGTTGATCAAATACAAATTGTGAAAATTCCAAACAACCGTTGGAAATGTTACTTACAACACTGAGATATTATTAGCAGTTATGGCATACAATATTCTTTGAGTTCTCGTGTGTATAAAATAATCATTTCAAAGCTGGTGATAAAAGATATTGTAGTAATTAGTGTTAAGCATTGTTTTTTTTTCTTCTAAAAATAAATAAAAATACTACTCTTTCACTTTTCTGCTGTTTTGTACTTCTTGTTACAAAACTGAACATGGGGAACAAGGTAAAGAAAGGTATTGATTAGAGGAAAATGAAGGATAACATAGTAAACACCAATGTGAGATGAAAAATGACGGGCGTAAAACTACATTTACAGGATAACATAGTAAGCACCAATGTGAGAGGAAAATAAAGGGCGTAAAACTGTATTTACAGGATAACACAGTACACACCAATGTGAGAAGAAAATAAAGGGCGTAAAACTGTATTTACAGGATAACATAGTACACACCAATGGTAGAGAAAAATAAAGGCGTAAAACTATATTTATAGGATAACATAGTAAGCACCAATATGAGAGGAAAATGAAGGGAGTAAAATTATATTTACAGGATAACATAATAAACACCAATGTGAGAAGAAAATGAAGGGACTAAAACAATATTTACATGATAACATATTAAACAACAATGTGAGAGGTTCAGAGTACAATAACTGCACATTTCACTTAAGTTATGTAAACGTGTACTTTTCTGTCACATGTTATGTTTACCTACGAAGGTACGTTTAACATTATTATGGCTGACGTTACTAAGTTCCGTTTACACAGCTCAACAGTGATAGTGGCATCACATTTAGTACAACTAGAATACAGTGCCTAATAGTTGAGAGTAGTGCAGCTAGACAACAGCGCTCAGTGGCTGAGAGTAGTAAACTAAACCACAGTGCTCAATAGCTGAGAGTGGTACAACTGGACAACAGTGTTCAATAGTTGAGAGTGTACAACTAGTGCGCAGTACCCATTAAAGAGAATAGAAAAAACCGATCTAAATCTCTGCTTATTTTCTTCGTTAAAGTGATCAACACCTTTGATGATATACAGATGAGACAAAGGGAATGATTTAAACTCAAGGTTTGGAGTACACAGTCCATTACAAAGACCTATTGTTTGAAAAATGTCCCCTATGGGATTCTTGAAGTTATTGTTCAATATTTACCCCAGAGGCCTTGCATTCATCTTAAAGAGCTTTACAAATACCAGGTGCTCAAATCTTCTACTGAACTAATGAAGAATTGTAAATAAAGATCATAGCTTGCTGGTGTTATGCACTTACACATACTAAATGCATTCTATTCAATTGTTCTCTACAAGATTTACAAAGACTTATTAGATGCTATCGAGTCCAGGTGAAGGTGTTAATGTAAACTTATATTAGTAGCAGTAAATTTATTCACCAACAAAATGTCCTAAAGCTAGCGCTCATGCTAAGTTATACTACGGAATCACATAGCCTACATAAAAACTCTTGATTGTATAACATGGGAGAAATATGATGCATGAGACATGCCTTTGTCAAATGTTTGTGAAGAAAAGTCTTGTAACCATTATCAATTTTCAATGAAACTTACAACGTACAGATACCTCCCTCCCCAAGCGGCTATCCTTGGAATAAGTTACCCACAATACACCATCGTTGTCTTTAACACACACACACACACACACACGCGCGTGCGCGCACGCACACACGAATGCACGCTCGCACGCGCGCGCGTGGTAAAAACTGTCGATAATAGTCTAATTAATAACCAAAATATAATCGATTGGACTAATTGTGCTGTACTGTGAAAAATACAACAATACACTGAGAACTTTGAGCAAGAATCAAGAAGTAGCGGAGTGTGACGAATGTCATTACTCCTGCTTATCTGTGATTGACAGATACGATTTGCACTGACTTTGAAAATTACGTTCATTCAAAACTCGTCCCATTAACGTTAGGCAAAACAGCAAAAAACATAAACATGAAAGAGACGCAAGTAGTGAGAACGGTGTAAGGACAGAAACGATTTTACACAAACGTGTCCTTTATTGAACGATGTAGCAGAAAATCTTTGTTAGAGATCACATTTACTGAAAACAAAGTTTCATGCGAAGGTAAATCAGGTACCTTCATTTCGATGTGGTCTTAAACCTGTGACACATTTATCAAAATCCTTCCAGTGAAAAACCACATGTTGAATATATTGTTAAATGCATCCCATGTTAATTTTTAAACTTGGACATTTTATGGAATTCAGTTCCTGCATTTGTACAGTGCTATGTTCTTATTTGGAAAATGTTCAAAGCGAAAGACACATTCAATTCTAGTATGTTCCGCTATCTGTCTGCAATACAAGGTTTTACGATCCTATATGTTTTCTAGTTTTCATTTTTAATGAGTAATGATGAATCCTAAATAAAGTACATATTAATTAATGATCTTAATAATTAGAACAAACAATTTGTCTATTTGTTTTAAAAATGCACTATACCTAGCAGCAATGCAAGAAAGAAAAAAAAAAGTGGAATTAAGTCCCAGTCTCTTTAGTCGTAACGTTGCAGAATTACAATTTACTGCCAGTATGAAACAAAATACTATCAAAGGTAAAATACTGAATTGCATGCGTACACGAATTTACCATTATAACCACCCACTATGACAAATACTTTGCTGCAAAGACACGATAAATTTAATGTCAGACAGAAGTCTAATGGTGGCAACAAACATGTTTGGATAGGATTTATGTGGTACATTACTGTGTAAAATGCAGTTGTATAGAATCTGGCGCCAGTCTGTTTTATAGTCCAATTTGATGTCTAATAAATGTTTAATTATTATGCGCATTTTTGGCTACAAAATTGTGTCGGTAGTTACATATGTTCCACACATTAGAAAGGTCACAAATTGCCCTCACAATGTCAGTGACAGATGCCCCTATCACAAGCTTGGTACCGCAAGAGCCGTGGGAAAGTCATTTAATTGATGTTGCGTCATGCATATTGAAAAAGAAGATGATATGCATAGTGTACGAAGAGACACATTAATACGACTATCACACAAATGGTGTCACTACATTCCTGGGTATATTTAAAACGATTGAATAGGAAAACGTGTCTCATACATCAACACATGCTTTAGAATTCACAAGAAAACTTTTAAGATTACTTCGAAATGTTCATAAATAGTTAAATTAGTCATTTCAGTTGTGCCTTGGAAAACTTTCCTATTGAAGAATGGTACTGCTGCATTTCCTGTTACTCAGTTGAGATGATTCTGTGGTTATCGTAGCTGTTGATTCTCTTTATTCTAAATCTGAGTTTGTCTTCTTATATTGGATATAGATTAGTTTTCAGATTAGAACAAAGGTATTTCATGGTGTATTTTATACTTTCTTAACTTACGTGTACAAACTTAACCACAGCTTTGCTTCATTTCGCGGCTGATGCTGCCTTGTCTGTCCATGGTCTAGTTATTGCCAATTACCTGTATTTATCTCTCCATTTAATTATTAAACCGAGAATATGCTTTAATTTTGTTGATTCAATTTATTTCTTCATATAATTAAGAAAACAAAACATATGGCACTGATCATAAAAGGTGCATAACTTAATTAGTGTCAAGCGCTTAGTACAGGCGAACTATCGCACAGGTACCAGAAAAGAGCTGGGTTGAGCTATAATGGCAATTTTCGCTTTAACTTATGTTAATAACTGCGTCAGCAACGACCAATATTTGCGTGTCTTTTATTCAAGGAAATGTTAAATTCATTACAAACACTGTAAGGAAATGCAGCGATTTCGTAAAATCGAATAGTTTTGTTACACGCTGTTTTGCGAATGATGCTGCTGTGGGATCAGGCAATTGTCGTGGTATTTGGCCATTAAACGGCAAATGCTGGTTTCGCGACGTTAGTCTGGTGCACTCATTCTCGCAAACGAAATGAGGTTATGATGGTCAATCCGGCATACTGTATTGAATTCATTATAAATTTGGAGTCTGGTACCTTATCTTCTTAAATACCTAGTCGTGAAGGTAGGGTACCAGACTACTGATCCATAGATGTTTGTGTTTTGTGGGTTTAACACCATTTTTCAGAACATGATATTCTATACATGGACGATGGTGGCCAGAATATGTTTGTGGATGAAGAACCTGGGAAGGCCCAAGGAAGAACTACCGGTTCAAGGAAAGCTACTGGCAAGCTTTCTCACATACCTACGTTAGCCGAGCCGAGACTCAATCCCATGCAGTCAAGAAGGGAGATGACAGAAATCTGTAAAGGCGAGCCCCTTAGACTACTCGGCCACATTGCCTCCTAGTGATGCATGGGATCTGATGACGGTTATTACTTTTGGGCAGTATCTATGGATTTAGCTAATGCCATTTTATAGAGTATCTTTTCCTCTATTGTTTTGTGTGTGTGTGTGTGTGGGGGGGGTGTGCGTGTTCCTTCTTTGATATTCAGGCATTCTTGGTACTGGTTTAACGGGACTTGCTTATTCTATAGAATATGAGAACTGTGGTTTGATACTCGTTGTGTTTATTTTGGCTATAGTGCACTGTGACTAATTAGGCACTGACGCTGTCCCAGAGTGAAATACGTGACTCATGACACGAGGTTTTACTTACAGTTCAGCCTCTGGCTGATAACCTATAAATAAGAACTTTACTCTAAGTTTGTCTGTGAAGATATTGCACTTCTGATTGCCATAGTTATTATTTGGATATGGACACACTGGAAAATTTAGTACTGAAAAGAATGTAGAGAATGTATATGGAAAATACGCTTGTACTGACTATACATAGGCACCTAAGGGATGTACTAGGTTTGCTTAGTTGACCATCTGCAGACTATTTAACTGGTTCTCAAACAACACAGGATTCACGACTATACGTGGTCCTAAAACAGCACTGAACTGTTTCGTAACTGATCAGTGTTACATTTAATCACATAACGGACAGTGGCACAGTGACGTTTCGTTACTGGCAGTATTTGCGATAATTAACCATTTTAAATCAGAATTAATTTGTACGATAATTAATGTATCTAAACTGGATTATTTAAATACTCCTGAAATGATTAGTAATCGACATAATTGCTGTTTTTAAACCTCGCATTACCGGTATATACTGTACTAGTGCTGTGGTAATAAATTTTAAAAAATTGGAGTTGAGAGAGCTATGTCCTGAAATGAATGAATGAATGCGTTTAAGTAAATGAAATCTGGTATCAAGAAAATATATTATCATCAATTTAGCTTACAATGCTACGAATAAGGCATACTGCTAAATATTATTTCTCTGAATTAATTTTATTATTATGTACACGGACATGTGCTATACAGGAGACAGTGGTTCGCACAAAGGAAATTAATTTATTATCAGAACAATATCTTTTATATACATGTATATGCACTATGCAGGAGACTGTGGAACGCACAAGGGAAACAGATGTTATTAGCCGCGAGATTCCAGTTACCGAAATAAAACTTTGTTTGTTTTCATTGGCATTATTATCGGAGTTGGAGTTTCCTGTATGCCTGACTAAGAATAAGGACTTATGAACAAAGTCTTTTGTACTTGTTGAGCTTTTGTTTTGTTCATATTAAGCATTAAGCCAAAAGATTTGTTACTGAGAGAAAGGACAACAATAAGGTGCAGAATTATTTTCAACAGTGGTAAAATAGTATTCTTTCTTTCATTCACAATGAAACTTACAACGTACAATTATCCCCACAGCTATCCCCTCAAATACCATCATTAAATACAAACATTTAATTAACCTTTACCATAACAATCATAGTGCGAAATAAGTAGAAGTATTCACGAAAATGAATATTACATGGACACTGATCACCGCGTGTCTATGGCAAAGCTAAACTTCATCACTGTAAAGCGCTGTTAAAGTACGTTGAGCATACCCAATATTTGGTAATGTACAATGTCGTTGGTCAGAATCCGTTGTTCTGACCATGACTCTGGACATTTGTTCTGACCATGACCTGATCCCGATCTGGACACTGATTGTAAGTTTTCCTGCCATCTTGATACTTTATCTTTATGTTTTACTTTCTGTGATCAATTATATACCATTTATTTGCTAATGTAACAATGGATACTGCAATAAAAGAAATAAACATGCATTTATTAAAAAAAAATAAGGAAAAGTATCATTTTACTATGAAAACAAACAGTATTACTAACAATTCTATGGTATGCATAATATGATAACCCACAGAGTGAATGAGCATACATTTCATCTCCACCACATGCCGTATGGCTCAGCGAACACAAATTAAAAGCATTACATTTAAAATTTAATGTATGGACGAATCTGGATTTCTTATCACAGAAATGTTGCTTTTTCTTTAATTAATCAACAGCTTTATGCCTCAAACAAGCTTTCGTTGGATCAGTCTGTAAATACAGTTGGAAATGATAACACACTGCAATATTATTGTTTGCCAGACTTTACGTCGGCTGCTAGATCGCGTCGGTTTACCCAAGAGTGTTTGATGATCTAACATTGCCGTGTTCACTCCAAATGGTCTAGAAACATAATCACCTTTTTTGTATGATTTCATCAATTACATCTCTGTCACGGTGTTTGCACAAACGTTCGGGTACTGGTTCTCGGGGGCTAAATGATGTTCTGTGAAGCACAGCTAGGTCGCCTTTCCAACAAAGAAAAGGAAAGTTTTCATACCATTTCTAAAGCATTGATTTCACTTCATGGAGCCAAATTTTGGAAATATTTAGCTGTGAAATATTTGCAAAGAAAAGGAACTAGTACAAATGCAATAAATGAGAGTGGTCAAAATACGATAGTACATGTAGAAATCTAAGTCAGTGACTAAATAGAGAATCAGGGCCAGATCAGAAGGTGGGGTGGGGTTTCGGACCCCCTCGCTAAAAATGTACATACACACACACACACACACACACACACACACACACACACACGTACAATCACTTGTCACTTGAAATTTGACCATCGTTTTATTCTTGCGCACGTTTATTGGTTATTATGCACACTGAGTAAATCGACGCATAGAATTTTGCTTTGAGCCCTTTTGAAATTTTGGACCCGCCCCCCCCCCCCCAAATGAAACAACCCCCAAAAAAAAACACTTGCCCTGATCCGGCCCTGGGATATTTGCTTGCGAGGAGTGAAATCGAATATTTTTTGTCGAGTGGGTGAAAAATTTATTTTCACGCAGTAGCGGATTAACAGGGCGCCAGAGGTATTGGGGTGAAAAAACCACGGGCGTCAGAGGCCAAAACCCCTTCGGGCCATCATCGTCGCAGCAGTACAATTATTTCTAGTCATTCATTCCAATGAATTATCACTTTTATTTTAGCTCTTTAAACGAATGACTGACGCTACAAGGTTAGCAATGCAATTAAAATTAATGGATGTTACTTACTTATAAATTTCTAAAGCTTGCAAAAGAACGCAGTTTAGGCAGGTAACATGATTACAGAGTGTGTGTTCCATTTCATGAATAAATTGCCTTAGAAATGGGGTAGTTTTTAAATGTACTTGGTGTGCATACCATGCTGGTAAAAGACACACTTTAACTGTGTTGGTGTTTCGAGTTACTTATTGTCAAAACCAGTAAATATAATTACTCCGATATTGTGTTGTTTTTTTTTTTCATGTATCAATATAACCAAAATGGTGTAATTTGAAAAAACTAAATTACATAATTGATCAATAATCTCCAATACATTTTAAGACTATATATTGTAAAAAAATTACGACTTTTTTTATTCATGCATAATATAAATATGGAAAATATGAAATCAAATTTATACGTGTTATTTGTGGTTTTACGTATTTATGGCGAGTAGCCTTATATTTACTGTACAGTTATGTAAGGGACACAGTAATGAATATCCTCAAGTGGTGTTATACACAGGTTGTAGAGTGAACTTTATTTATGGTATAATGTTATAAATAAATACTCCACTTAAGTGCAAATTGTTTTCAGATGCATTATTTTCTAGAAAATAGCTATGTTCTTAGTTTCCTGACAATTCCGCAAAACTGACCCAACTGACTCTTATTACTTGAAAAGCACATAAACCAACATTTAAAGATTTCGTTCATGTAATGATCATTTTTACAACTGATGCTCTGGAATCTGGATCACTGTAAATCATGCAAAGTGTAAGAATCATGTGTCTGGTTAATGAGTATACGGTCTGACTCATATTTGCCTTCCCTTCATTTTGCCAAATTAGAGCAGGCAGTACAACCAACTTGACCCAAAATTTCGCTCTTAATTGAATCCAAATATATAATTGGTCGCACTCTTTCTGGCTTCCAGATCTATCTCGGTGAGTCCAGGATTGAAAATAATTCTTTAACGACATGTTATATCACTTCACAGCTGCTTGATACCGTATCGAACGTCTGTCAAGAGTCTCATTGGTATCGTTTTTCTTTCTCTTTGATCTTTTGTGTCAAAGATCGTTCATTAAATGCCGAACAAAATGTTTGAGATGACTTCAGTGACTCTGCCTGGTATGGTCAATACAATTATAAATCAAGAAAACACAAATATGGATTTCCTAAAAAGGGAACTTTGTTAACATTTATTAATGAGTCTATTAAGGTAAGCCGACATTTAAGACATGGAATGGAATTTGGCCATTGTGTACTCACTTTATGATTATAATCTACGATCATTGGACTAAGAAATTCACCTTTCATTTAGTATTGTATAATTCGTTGCCTTTCTGATAATCAAAAGTGTCTTGTTAATGTCATGTGGCAGCTTATTTCTGTAATCTGTTTAGTCAGTTGTTTACAACCATTTATGAATAACGTGTGGTCATATAAACCATTCCAATCATCATCTATTCATAAGAATACATTTACATTATTTTTTTCTTCTAAATAAGATGCTATACTAAAGAGCTTTTCTGTTCTCATCTGCTAGACATAGCTGTCCAATAACGTGATCTGGTGTGGCATATTTGGTTGGAATTTCCCAGATTTTGTGTATGTGTGTAAGTGTGCGTGTGTGTATATTTGTACGCATGCTTAAATGAGACGAAGATCGAGATCAAAATCGAGAGATCGAGAGAGATCGCAAATGCAATCAGGGATACAAAGATATATATATATATATATATATATATATATATATATATATATATATATATATATATATATATATATATATATATATATATATATATATATATATATATATATATATACTTTATAAGGCATTGTCAGTATATTGTTTGTTTGTTTTGGCTATATCACTCCTTGGAAATGGGAGTGAGATGCGATTCACAAAGACGTAACCATGACATCCAACCCAAGCTGTCCTGGGTGGGTATTTAGCCATAACCTACTACACATGGATTAATAGTCCCACGCTATACCAACTGAGTACCGCAGCTTCAGGAAGTGAACGAAGACAGTGATTATAGTAGTTCTGTAAACATTCGAGAAAGAACGACTACAGTCATCAGTCTTCGTGCAACCATCATCGTGTCTACACCTGTACGTGACTTAACAGAAAGCCAAGCAGATTATTGAATGAAGTCTGGTACTGGTAGCAGTTTTCCAGTGAACACAGCTGACTTGATTGTAACAAACATTTATAGAACTGTACTTTCACCAGCCCTCCTACCCCCCCCCCAAGTAATGTATTTTTTCATGGGTGCAGGTAAAGACCCAATTAAATGATACGTACAAGAAAATTCTTTCACCGATTGGAGTAATTAGGAAACATTTGTTTATAGAGAAATCATTGGTGAGATGAGTTATTGATCAACCCCAAAGAAATTTAGGAAACAAATCTCCCAATTCTCAATATGTGCAGTCGAACATATAAAACGTAAGTTTCTTATGGTGAATTTAGGGTCGTATCTTAATTGTTTATAGAAAAGTGTCTGGTGCCCTTTTCTTAGCTTTATTTCTTTCAGGACATATTTTCATTTTACTGGTCTTTGTATTTGATTATACGGACCACCGTACTGGGAAGTGGGTATTGAATTCGGACGTCTCTGTTTCAGTAGGTAGCAAGAAATACTTTCAACCATATTATTGAATTCACAGAGTGTTGGTAGGGATAATTAGGGCGTCACAGTAAAGTGAGTGTTGGTAGGGATAATTAGGGTGTCACAGTAAAGTGAGTGCTGGTAGGGATAATTAGTGTGTCACAGTAAAGTGAGTGTTGGTAGGGATATATAGGTGACACAATGAAGTGAGTGTTGGTAGGGATAATTAAGGTGATACAATGAAGTGAGTGTTGGTAGGGATAACTAGTGTGATACAATTACGAAAAAAGTAAACCTTCTTTGTCAATGTCTTCTGGATAATAATAATAATAATAATAATACCAGTAATAATAGTAATAGTAATAACATCATGTTGAATTACATACAGATAGATACAGAAGCACAAAAATTCGTATGGATAAGTACAGTGTTACAAAATATTCCGTTTCTTGCTTCCTCTGGTGAAATCACTGATCTTCTTCCCTGTAAAATGCTGTCAACAACTGTCAACTTTCATCAAATGTCAACTTTCATTGTGTAACAACAACTGTCAACTTTCATTGTGTAACAACTGATGTGCCCCATTACTGAGGTAATTGTTTATAACAAGGAGCAGTGTTTAAAAAATCCCAGCTGAATGAAATTTTTTTCTCCTTTTTAATTACGAAAGCTTTACGTCGTTAATATGATGTGTTAATTTGCTAAATTGAAAACAAACATTATTACCAAGATAGCATGCAAAGGTCAAAAGGGAAACAAAGTCTTTAGTTAAAAAGTCAAGCATCTGTCACTAAAATAACATGAAATGACTGTCATTTTCTTTATCATAACAGAGCTACACGTGTCTCAGTTATTAACTTGGAATAAGTTCATCCATAGGTGATTTATTATTTCATTAATATCCAAATTTATAAATTTAGTTTGCACAAAATGTTTTAAAATTTTTATAACCGTATTATGAAGTTTTAATTTATTTTTTTTACATCGGGGACCACACAAAATACGATCACACAAAATAGACCATACAGATTTTGAAATATTTGTCACAGCCCTGTGTTGTAATCCTTTCTTATTTCAATGGATGTCATGCGAATGAACACATAATGGTACATTTAATTTGTTGAAAACTTTAACCACAATTTGCTCACTTAAAATACAATTCTATAGACAAACAAACACTTTTACACACACACACACACACACACACACACACACACACACACACACACACATATATATATATATATATATATATATATATATATATATACTATATATATATATATATATATATATATATATATATATATATATAAAATTGAATATAATTGTATAATATAATTGTATTAAGGCCAAAGTAACATCAATGACTTATCAATCAGGTTCATCATTTCAACAAACATTGTCCAGTCAATGAGGTTCATCATTTCAACAAACATTGTCCAATCAATGAGGTTCATCATTTCAACAAACATTGTCCAATCAATGAGGTTCATCATTTCAAGACACCTCGAACAATCATTGAGGTTCAGCATGAGGCTCATCATTTCAAGAAACCTTGACCAATCATTAATTTTCATCATTTCAAGAAACCTTGACCAATCTATAATTTTCATCATTTCAAGAAACATTGGCCTATAAATGAGTTTCATCCTTTTAACAAACATTGTCCTATCAATCAGGTTCATCATTTCTAGAAAGAACAGTTTAAGATAGTATTGATCTTTTCTATATTTCTTTCATTAAGCTGATGATATCTGAATACATTGTGTAAGTAGTGAAAGCGGGTAGGTGTATAATTCATTGCGACAGATTAGATGGATCAGTTTTCAGCTACTAGACAAAGAGTAGACATAAACTAGGGAGTTGTCTTCGATAAATGTAAATGTATAAAGCTAAGCCCTGGATAAATGTAAAGGTGCCCCAGCAAAGATACGTCTTCAATAAATGTAAAGGCATGCCAGCAAAGCTAGCCCTGGATAAATGTAAAGGTATGCTAGCAAAGATACGCCCTGGATAAATGTGATAGCATGCCAGCAAAGCTACGCCCTGGATAAATGTAAAGGCATGCCAGCAAAGCTACACCATCGATAAATGTAAAGGTATGCCACAAAGCTAGCCCTGGATAAATGTAAAGGCATGTCAGCTAAGCTACACCATCGACAAATGTAAAGGCATGCCACAAAGCTACGCCCTGGATAAATGTAAAGGCATGCCAGCAAAGCTACACCATCGATAAATGTAAAGGCATGCCACAAAGCTAGGCCCTGGATAAATGTAAAGGCATGCCAGCAACGCTACACCATCGATAAATGTAAAGGCATGCCAGGAAAGCTACACCATCGATAAATGTAAAGGTATGCTAGCAAAGATACGCCCCGGATAAATGTAAAGGCATGCTAGCAAAGATACGCCCTGGATAAATGTAAAGGCATGCCAGGAAAGCTACACCATCGATAAATGTAAAGGTATGCTAGCAAAGATACACCATCGATAAATGTAAAAGCATGCCAGCAAAGCTACACCATCGATAAATGTAAAGGCATGCTAGCAAAGCTACACCATCGATAAATGTAAAGGTATGCTAGCAAAGATACACCATCAATAAATGTAAAAGCATGCCAGCAAAACTACACCATCGATAAATGTAAAGGCATGCTAGCAAAGCTACACCATCGATAAATGTAAAGGTATGCTAGCAAAGATACGCCCCGGATAAATGTAATGGCATGCCAGCAAAGCTACACCATCGATAAATGTAAAGGCATGCCAGCAAAGCTACACCATTGATAAATGTAAAGGCATGCCAGCAAAGCTACACCATTGATAAATGTAAAGGTATGCTAGCAAAGATACTCCCTGGATACATGTAAAGGCATTTTAGCAAAGCTACTCCCTGGATAAATGAAAAGGTATGCTAGCATAGGTACGCCCTTGATCAACGTAATGGTATGCCAGCAAGCCACTCCATCTATAAATGTAAAGGTATGCCAGCAAAGCTACGCCCTGGATAAATGTAAAGGCATGCAAGTAAAGCTACTCCCTGGATAAATGAAAAGGCATGCCAGCAAAGCTAGTCCTGGATACATGTATAGGTATGCCAGCAAAGCTACGCTGTCGAGAAATGTAAAGGTATGGCAGCAAAGCTACTCCCTGGATAAATATAAAGGCATGCCAGCAAGCTACTCCACTGATAAATGTAAAGATATGCCTGTTACGTGTAGGCTCGTACAAAAGTAACAAAAGAAAAGAGTGAAGCCAACAAGCTTTGTAAATTTTAACAAAATAATTAATTTCTCTAGAAAACAAGGTAAAAATATGAAATAGGACTTACGGTTTATAAATATAATCCAAAAATTAATCCTAGAATTTGAAAAATATAAGTCCTATCACTAAACAGTTCTAATTGAATCCAGGTTCGAATCTCGATGAAGTTCCAATATGGAAGGCGATGACGTCAGATGAGGTCGTTGTACTGATGGAAACAGTTCCTCGTTGAATCACAATTTATAATGTTCCCGTTTAGAATTCCAGAATAAATTTCCACTAAATGTCTTTATCCCAGAATTTTTATAAAGAAGAGCACTTGTTTGTTTTTTTTTTTCTTCCAGAGAATATAAATTATTAAATCCACAAAATAGAAGTCTAAATTAACTGGCATCAACATAAAAAACACCTTGAATTCTAAAGGTGTAGGATACGACTGACAAATCTACTAGAAAACGTCTGTTTTAACCCACGATTTTAGATCATGTGGTGGCTCACGTGACGGGGCTACGTGATCACTAATTTGAACAGCGCAGTAAAAAATAAATAAAATAAAATGCCATTTAGCACGTAGTCTTGAATAGCCCTATCTAAGAATCAGATTCTCACGCTGGAAATAAATAAAAGAAAGGCTGTTTACAACTTAGCTAACACGTGGGCCGAAGATGACCTTGGTAATAGCCAATCATTTTCATTCAATGTTTACAAAATCGGAACCAAGATTAAGAACTAGGTTAGCTAAAAATAAAAATGAAGCAAACATTTGCGTATTACACAGGTCAAAACAAAAGACTAAATTTACTGGGAAAAATATAAAATCCAGTAAAAGTATTATTCTTACAATAAAATGTAATGAAACAAAAAAAAAAAAGAATTTAAAACTAACAAACAAGCAATTTAATTACGTATACGTAGCACTTCTCCCCATAAAGAAAAAGAAAGATTTATATAATAA
>JAECUM010084883.1:0-12858 GCA_016617855.1 Megalonaias nervosa | reverse complement strand
ATCTTGTAGCTGACCTTGCTCAAAATCAAGATCATAGTCTACCTGACCAGAATCATTGATTTTTTTTTTTATTCTGTAAAAAATAATACATAACTTATATTTCTCTGTGAGTGTAGGCTAAATATTAAAATTATTATCTTAGTCTGAGTCAAAGGCATTATGTTTATCATGGTCTTTATAATTCAGCAACATACCTTCTGAACAGAACTTAGATTTTTCTAGAAATGAAGGGTTGGCTCTCATCCGGGTTCTTATTTTGTGTCTTAGTTTTTTTTAATATAATATTGTTTACTGGAAAAAAATTATTGGTGTTATAAGATCTTGAGACGGAATCATTTGTCGTGTTTGATTTGCAAATACAAAGTGCTCTTTAATTTTCTTGGAAAGATATTAACTGGGAATTCTAGTGAATTCAGACAAGGAAACCTTGGATTATATTACTGTGATAGGACTGATCATTCTCTTGTAAAAATGAAGATAATTATACAAATGTAATAAAATTTAATCATTCATTATTGAAAGATAATTATACGAATGTTATAAAATGTTATCATTCATTATTGAAAGACTCATAATTGGATAGAAGAGTAAACGAGCATATTTTTTTTAAAAGCTGAACATTACTGTGTACGTGCTACAAAGTTATGTACTTTAACAACATACCGTAATCGAATTGTAAATTTCTTAAAACTGATTAACATATATTTGAAATGCTTCTGATAGGATTATGTATGTCATATGCATCTTTAACAAACAAAGTTTCAGGAAAAAGAGGAAACTCAACTAATTGTAGAGAAAAGCAATTTAGAGGAAAGAAATAGTGTGAATGAACGACCAAAATTAGAGAAAAAAAACAGCCATAACTTATTAAGAAATAAAGTTTGGATGAAGAAAATGTATTTTATATGCATTCATATAAAATATGACGAAGCTGATATTGCCAATATGAAATACAGGATGAAAATAAAGAACTGAATTAGATATGGACACAAAGTCTATTTTTAGATAGATATGTTAGCATTTTTGTCTATCTTGCTTATCAACTTTTAAAGAAAGGCCACTATATAGTTATGTTGTGTGACACGACTTGCAAAATAATTCTCTTCAACGGCAAAATGAATAATGATACTCAGATTGTGACGTATTATTCAATTATTATTATTATTCGACCTGGCATAGTTTAGCAACTTTTATCTATTGACAGTTGATTTCTTCTGAAACTTCAATTAGCCTTTACCCTCAAACGTCTGAAATGGAGTTTCTCGGCGATGTCAAGTGAAAGTGTCAAGAACCATTCCAGGCCTACCCAGGCCTACTCTCGTTGTCAAACTCAGAACTAAATATCTGACATCTGATTGTTCATTGATTGAATAGTATCCAAACAGATTTCGCAATTATGAATTCAGTCTGAATTTAATCAAGAGAATGTTTAATTGTCTGAATTACTGCTTCGATTGTAATATCTGTTATTGAAGTATTAAGGGAAATAACTCTTGCAAGCATTTACACTCGGTTGGAGTTGCCTTTCCTAAGCAACAAGTTAGAGCGCTTCGATTATTTTACAGCAAAGAAGAAAGAAGCAAAACTTGTGTTTGGTACAAAGTTTCCCAAATTAAATGTTGCAGAATTGAAACTGGATTCAAGAAGATTATGATCTTTTATTTGCAATTTTGGACATGCATATGTATACAATATTATTTCTTCATGCCATAAGTTTCGTTATTATGCCATATAGTTACTGAAAGTAGCATAATAATATGAAAAACACTGCAGGGAAAGTTTCAAAAACATGTACTTATAGTACTACTAATCATAATAAAAATAAAAACAAAACAGGAAATAAAAATTTCATACGAGGATGCTGATATGGATGTGAATGTGACCGATACTTCTAAAGTATGCAAAACTTATGATTTGTCTTCTGCTGTCTGGATATATCAAGTTTATTGTCAGGTTTCCTGATAATGCAAAGTGGATTGAAACGACTGCCTACATCGCCTATGTAAACAGTGGCTACACAAAGGGGTACATGGGTAAACACATCCGTAACCCACACACTCTTCTGTAACCTGCCCTGCCGAAAAGACATAATCTCAGTCATGTAACATACAAATCAGCCAGTGCCCATCAATTTACTAACACTCAGCATGTCTGTCTAGTGGTAGTTCCATTAACCAGCTCGATCGGAGAGTCACTGGCCTTTTGAGGAAACTGAACCTACAATCCCAGTTATACATGACTTCAGACGTGGTTGAAATGCTAATTACAATTGTCCTGTGTTACTGTTTGCTGTCTTCGGGTTACAAACATATCCAGTTCCATTTTGGAAACAACGTATGAGGGGTGATATGTAGCTGCTGCTAAGATAATGGAGAACGACCCATAAAACAAACCAAAATATTGTTTCGGCTCAGGATAAATTGTTGCTGTGTAAATGCGTACCCAAAGTGACGATTAACAATATTTATACCCGGTCAGATGCCTTTTTATATTTATAAGTATGCACGTAGCAAAATATCAGCATCAGTTTCAAAGAAGGTTAAAAATATATAGGTCTTGGTTGGATGGTCTATGTTGATCAATTTTATATAAAAAGTGACAAGAATAAAGGATTAGTTTTCTGACGAATTGATTGGGTATTATGCCTGCTGGACTAGAATAACACCACTCTTACAGTAGGCAATAAAGCCCAAACATTTCAAACACTTTTGTCTATAACACCATGCGCGTATTCCCATGCATGTATTGGATGTGTGCTACAAAACCCAGTTCAGACATCTACTGCTGCCATATTCAACTCTGATCATTCGACCATCCATTCAACAGCACTCTGAAAAACTGCACCGGTACGTTAATGGTACTTTTTGCTCGTCTTACATATGATTGAAAGACATAATGACAGATGACAGGAATAGAGCTTCCATTAGAAAGAATAGCACGTCTTTTTTCTTCTTTATCTCGCACTGTAATTGATTTGAAAACTTGATTTAAGTATTAAGCTCTGTTAATTACTTTAAACATTAATTGCATCCGTAGAGGCTGGGAACCACGCATACACCATTAAGGAACGAGACCACAGTTTTGAATAACTGGGTACGTATTGTGCTCGGGCATAGATTCATAGCATTCATGCTTCTAATATGCTATTGAATTAAGGCTCTTTGTTGTGTCTTTTTGCACATTGTAAAACATGTATGATTCATTTATTTGCGACCATTTTATTGCATTTATGTGATTGCTAATACCGTTTACAATTGCTGGCAAATCTAGATTCTAATTTATTTCATAAAATGTCATTTTGAGGAATTGCTATTTTACGTCAACACTGTTATATTATTCTGTTGTGCAATTAGTAAATTTGGTTCTGTTCTTCATTTTGTTTTAGCTTCAGTTCCAAATAGGACTGGTAACCATGAAAACGTATTTTCTGGGATAAGCGTTTACATTTTAGTCTCTTCCATAAAAATGCCTCTGTAAATTTCACAATTTGGTTCTGTTCTTCATTTTGTTTTAGCTTCAGTTCCAAATAGGACTGGTAACCATGAAAACATATTTTCTGGGATAAGCGTTTACATTTTAGTCTCTTCCATAAAAATGCCTCTGTAAATTTCACATGTACCGAGCACTAGATTCCCACTGGCGATGGTGGCTTATTGTTGTACGGTTAAATCTAGTTTTCTGAATTTAAATGTGCAGTTCTTCTCTAAGTCTTTAAAATTGGAAGAAAACATAATGATAATATAATTTTTTCATAAATTCATCATATTCTGCGAATTCATAGTGCAATGGGAGAATCGCTATATTCTGCAAAACGAACTCTGCAGGGAATCATACTCTTACAGCGCATGTGCTGATAAATATCTTTGGACAAATGTTACCATCACTTTATAACACGAATCTCTGTAAGATAACTTTTATCATTGCAAAATGTTTTACATGGTTATTTCTTCTAGTTCAACACTTAAGTTCTGTATATAAATGAGCTGAGTTAAGTTATTTTGGAAAATTTGCTGTCTTGTGACCTACGTCTTATAACTGATGATTGTCTGTCGTTTTTGGAGAGACAGAAAATAAACAGATGAAAAGATAGAATAGTGAGACATGCTTACGGACAGATAGATAGATAGATAGATAGATAGGCAGACAGGCAGAAGAGGAAGGAATTAAACAGACATAGAGACTTAGCCATATCTTGGTCTGTACAGTAGACAGATAGAGTGAGATTGATGGATGTAGGGACAGACATGTTATGCATTATAAAAGGTAGTATATTAATTGTGTGTAATTAAATGTATCACGAAATTGAATTCACGTGATTTTGGTCAGGAATCGAACCAATAAAATATCTGTTTTCACACAATGTGTCTCTTAATAAATAAATTCTTTCTTCCAAAACCTCTGGGTTTTCACTGCACTTGACTTCTGAGTTTGTTTGTTTATTTGTTTGCTTGATATCTTTATGTACATCTAAGGCAAGTAAGGTTGTATCAGGAGATTGTTTGGAGTTAAGTGCCTTGTCCACGCACCACATAAATCACAGAGCCCGACAGGCTTTGATTGGGCAGGATACAACCAGCACTCGTCCGGTCGCGGGTCCAGCAAGCTAACTACAAAGCCAGCACGAATCCTGACATAAAGCTACAATAGTTAAATATATGTATAAAATGGGTAAAATAAACTACTTAACTGTTTGTCTAGAAAGTGAACCGCTGAAAAAAGACTCACTATACCAAGACATAACAATATGTTTGCTTATGTAACAAGTAATGAATTTTAAGTCTTGATTTATATCTTTCTTCAATGTTGTTTCTGCACTGTAAAATCTCAGTGTACAAATAGTCCACCTGAATGAATATAAAGATAAATATAAAACGTCTGTACTGGACTTTGAACTTTGTCCAATTACCTTTTCAGTGTAAATTTTTTTTTGTTAATTATGAAGTAAGAAAATTAGTGATTCTGCTCTTACATAAATGTATTGACATTTAGTTGCAAAACAACCCAAGATACAAAAATGAAAACTTCAGTGAAGTCAAAAGTTGTATACAGAAAAGGTGGAGGAAAGACATAATGACACAGAAACGATGAAGAAAACGCTCCAAATGAGACACACACGCACACACACACATAGATGCATGTGCGTATGCACTATGCTTGTTGTCGACACTGTTGAAAAATCGGTTTATTACTGTCATAAAAGTCATCAGATCCCGTGTTATAGGGAATTTGTTTGGAAATAATAAGCATGTAGCGGAAGCTGAAGCCTCGCTAACTTAAAAAACATTAAGAACAAAAAATGAAAAACAATAAAAATGGATATAAAATTACGCCTAATTGATTGCTAACTGATATTTGTCAAATGATTTCATTTGCCATATTTGGTTTATTCATTGCTTGTCGACCCTTGATATTTCTGCTTAGATGGTCAGAGAGTATGGCATCACTGCTACTATATTGTCCGGAATCATGTCAGTTTGACCGGAAGCATATCCATATAAACAGTAGAGAGTTTGAAACCGTCATCTGATGATTTCGTTAAGTGCTCTTGAAATGTGAGTATGATATAAGGTCAATATATAGATTTAAGAAGTCTTGAAAGTGTCGACCCGGATATTGAAGGCTATATTAGGATATTGTTCTACATAAATAGCCACTTAATGGTTTTAGTTTGTGTATGAAGAGTAGCCGAATCAAAGACCGTCACTTTTGTAATTAGATATTTTTTAAAGATTCAAACTAACATCAAAGAATTATTCCGCAAAAGAGTATAGGTTCACAATATTTATGAAGCGTATCTTTCTTTAATATTAAGACTGATTTTTAATCTAATAATGAAGCTGATCAATATGATATTTTCGTGTCCCATCAAAGAGTGATGTTGATAGTGGCGAAGCTATAAAATATGAAGACAGCATTATAAAAGAAAAGAGCCGATTACAGCTTAATATTTACATATTTCTTCTTACCTACACTCGAGTAAAATTGCCAATGAAATAAAAATTGCTATCGTTTTGCTTTCGAATTCCTAAATGACATATTCTGAAATGGGTTTTAATCGGTAAGATATTTCATTTTTAGACGCCCTAAGTAAAAAGCTAATTAACAACGATTCGTTAATTTTGTAGATAGTGTTTACATCATTCCATTATTGCAATTAGGGTTTTTGCATATAATTGTTTGTCCTAGCCATGAAACTCACAATGTAAAGATTAGCCCCACTCATATGTATGTATGTATGTATGTATGTATGTATGTATGTATGTGATGATGTTCGTCCATCGGTGTCGATGAGGACCATTGATGTCATCGATTCACTTGGGGTGGGTCCAGAGATGGCTAATCAGTCCAATCCGGGCCCGGAAGAGTCTGTTGCAATGGGGACATGGATGTGCAAGTTGCTGACTGGGAGATGCAGAAGTGTTGTTCCTGGATTTGCGCAGAGCACGTTTTTCAGCTGCGTTCACCAGACTTTTCTGCTCAAAGGCTGCCGCACCGGCATTGATCTGACTGCGCCAAGCAGATCGATCAGCAGCGACACTCTCCCAGCTGTCAGGGTCAATGCCAAAATTCTTCAGCGATGCCTTGAGGGTGTCCTTGTACCTCTTCTGTTGACCACCGTGAGATCTCTTGCCTTTCTGTAGCTTTCCATAGAACATCTTCTTGGGTAGGCGTTCTTCCGGCATGCGGACAACATGGCCAGCCCATCGGAGTTGTGCCTTGCACAACATAGTGTGGATGCTTGTCATGCGGCCTGAGTGTTCTGTACTTTGCCCTGCCATCTGATCTTCAGCAGTTTTCTCAGGGAGCTCAGGTGGAAGTGGTTCAGTTTTTTAACATGGCGGCTATACACAGTCCAGGTCTCACAAGCATAGAGGAGGGTGGGGAGAACAACCGCTGAGTAGACTTTGAGTTTGGTGGCAAGCTTGATTCCTCTCCTATCCCATACATTTGAGTGGAGTCAGCCAAATGCTACGCTGGCTTTGGCAATCCTGGTGTTGATCTCATCGTCTATGTGGACTGCTTGTGATAGGGTGCTGCCTAGGTTTGTGAATCTGTCCACATTTTTGAGCTTTTGGCCTTTGACAGTGATTGATGGTTCCAGATAGTCTTTTCCAGGAGCTGGCTGATGCAGAACCTCGGTTTTGCTGGTGGAGATGGTGAGTCCGAAGTTGGTGCACGCTGTGGAAAAGAGGTCTATGCTCTGTTGCATGCCTGCCTCCGTCCTTAAGTTGAGGGCACAGTCATCTGCAAACAGGAAGTCACGAACGTTTCAACTTGGACTTTGGTTTTGGCTTGAAGCCTCCTCAGGTTGAACAACTTCCCATCCAGACGGTATCGGAGACCGACTCCCACATCACTGTCCCTGAAAGTGTCCATAAGCATGGCGGAGAACATGAGGCTGAAGAGAGTAGGGGCTAAGACACATCCTTGTTTCACACCATTCGTAACATCAAAGGGTTCGGAATAATTACCCTGGTCCTGGACTCTGGCAAGCATGCCATCATGAAACTACTTCACCATTGTATGTATGTATGTATGTATGTATGTATGTATGTATGTATGTATGTATGTATGTATGTATGTATGTATGTATGTATGTCGTACTAGTGAAGTGATGAAGAGGACTCTACATATCAAGCAAAATATTACATTTAAAAGGTCATCTGTATGAAGTCATTTAATCATTTGCTGTATATGATAAGAAAGGAATGTCTCTATAATGAATGACATACATGGTCCTATCTTATATGCAACAAACGATCATTACATTCCGTTAGAGGACTAAGAAGGGTGTGGCACAGACAAATGAGAAACACCAAAAAGGATGCAGATCAAAGAAAAACCTATGTATTAGCCAGAAGGACATTTTCTTGTGTCTTAATTTCTTCCAGTCATTTGATAAAAATTGTGCATACGGTTGTATATCAATGATTCATAACTTTATCTATATAAAAAATTGCAAAAGCATCCTAAATCCACAGAATGTTTAAAACGCCTTTTCCTCTCCTGCTTTACCCAAGCATTAAAAGTGTAACTGTCCGTCTTTGTCAAAATGCATACCACTGTACTTGTCGTCAAAACCAGTTCTGCTCATCCATGTCCGTATCAATTTCTATAACTTTGACTTATCCATCCATTGCTACAACTACTTATAGAGATCCATTATTATAGTTGCTTCAATCTTAATTGTCCCAAAAAGATTCACTTAAACAATATAAATTAGATAAAACCAAGTCACAAACTATATCAAAAGATCTTTTGAACCTAGTATGCATTCTAAAAATAGAATCATTTTCCGTTAGCTTGTTTGTATTTTTAAGATCTTTTTTTCCTTTAATTGAATAGATATAAAATGATAAACTTTCAATATTTCAGACACTTTTGTGAAACATTTTCAAAATGTTTGTTCAGCTACTTGATTTTTTGTTATTAGAGTACAATTTACAACAGGAACGTTAAATGTTTGGGGTGAATGTTCTCAAATGGACCTATCCACTATAGTGCTGTATCCGTATTTCCTGAAAAAGGTAGCGATGTTATCAGAAGGGCAATACTAAAAACGAATTGTAAATGGCTCCGACTACTTGACCGTACAGAGCTGTCTGACATCTGAATATTTATAATTGCCTTGAAGTGGTAGTTGTTGTCTTACTTATAAGAAGGGTGCAAACAAGTATGTCCACTTGAATCAATTGACACATCCTATTGACATTATATACATTGAAGGATGTACACGATGTGCCAAACATGAATACATAAAAGTGCGCCGTATGGATCCTTTCGGTCGTAGTATTTGTGTTTGGGGCGATTTGTTTGGGGATGGTGGTGGAGGGGGGACGACCATCAGAAACCAGTGTTAATGATGATCACGTTTCAAGACCATAGATTTCTACAATTCTAAGCCTTTTCTTATTTTAATACTTCGCATAAATATGAGCCGTAAACATAATCTACTATATAAACATATATACCTACAAAATGAATCTGGATTTCACAACAACAAAAAGCGAACTTAGACTTTGCTTTATTCTGTTAGAGTTCCAATTTCTATCAAGATTCCAGACATCTGAGACCAAGAAATAAGGTGCGATTGAAGCGTTGACAACGATTATGAGATAGGCCTTGAAAACCGAAATTAGAATATATAGTTTCTATTCAAAGCTCGTAATATTTAAAGACACTTTAATTACCTCGCATTCAAAATATTCCAGTCGTACGTACCTATGTAATTTTGTTTTTATTTAAAAAGTTCCAAAGACGACATTAAATCCAGTCATATAAAGATGTTCTTATAAATCTACAGTTGTAGACGGTACCAAAGCTTTGACAATTTGATTTCGCGTCTGTGGGGCCGGGTTAGCCGTAGAGGTACTTTTTTCATATCTTAGAAAGCTAGCATGTGTAGTCGAATACTCCAACGAATGATTAGTCCAGATCTCAAATTATATGCAAGAATGACATTATGAGTGAGATTGCAACAAACAAAATTATGTGATGATTGACTGAGGCAACACAGTAAAGCATTTTAGAAGCATGTATTATTATCGAAGCATTAACATCTACCCCTAATTACATAAATAAGGTATCACGTTTCATACCACATTATATGCAGTATATATGTTATTCATAGAGGTGAATTAATTAGTACAATGTGATCCAAATACAGCCACTTTATAACTAAATGATAATAAATCCTGAAACGCAGAAATCAAACAGTGTTGTCGTTATTATTTCACAAAGTCAGCAAACCGCAGAAACGTACATAAAACAAGAAAAGTGATTCACAACTGTCGTACGCCACCGTACAAAGATGTATATATTTATGATAAAAATACAGATTCATACAGCTGTATCTTTATACAGTTTACAATAAATACATACATTTAACATAATCAAGTACAGAATAAAAATATGGCACAAACTATCTAAACTGAGTAATGTCGAATGATTAAATGCTGCGAGGGCAGGAATTACAAGACTGAATAATTCGTGAATTAAGGAATCTGATTGAAAGGTAACGAACTAACCCATATCAGTTTTCCATTGTGGAAGAATATTCTTTCCTGTTAACATAGATATCATTTCTCCTTGTAATAATTACCCGTTTTTAATTATAATTAGTTGTGAATTAACGGTATTAGATATTGAAATCAAAAGGAAAATTAAACAATCACGAATATGCGATAGTTTACTGAGAGAACTCAGGAAAACATTTAATGAATTAGATATTTTGATCACACAGCGGAAGCAATTACAATATGATCCAAATCCAGCAGCCAGACTGGAAAAAAAAAAACCACAACAAAGACCAGAATTAACAACTGATCATTTCTACTAAGGAGTCCAGATCTCAGGGCAATAAGTTCCACTACATAAATCTATAAGTAAAAGAATTCCAAGATTATATTCCTCTCGACAGTCTCTATAATTCATATAATAAACACTTCTATGCAAAGGCTGCCAGGCAAATAGACAGGATAAAAGTAGTTTGGAAGGCAGCCAAGGATAACAATTTGTTTAAAAACAATACCTATTACAGACTGAATGAAGTTGCACTATACAGCTGCATAATTTCAAAAGAGACACGTTAACAAAATAAAGCATTGTCTGAGCACATACCCTACCTTCCAAGTTAAGAGGAAGTCCATTAATGGAATAAAAATCTGTATTAGGCTAATTATTCTTTAGGAATACTCAAACAGTGTACAGGATCTCAATCGTTCGTTTGAAACATAAACTTGTCACGCTTCTATTGATGAGTCTGAGTTATTTCTAAATCTATGATATATTATATCATATGCGATTATTGTAGTGGATGAATAAGATCTGATGTGCGCAATGAGATTGCTGTAAGAACTGAAGATCTCAGAAACGAAGAGGCTATTTTCATCATTTGAGCCAACATGATTATATTATATTTGGAGGGCATACAGGTCTAATTTGTTTGAATTGCATTATGAAATTTTGGTATGATGATTCTTGGGACTGCGAGAACATGAGTGTACCAAATTCAAGTCACATATTTGGCGATGGAATCAAACAAAGCACTCAAGGAAAATATCTTCGTTTCGTAAAGAAAGAATTCAAGATATTTTCAAGATTTAAAACACCCCCCCCCGATCTTTTCAGACAGCACAAGACAAAAGTTATTATCAATGAATTTCATGACTTTGAACATATTTAATAATATTTATGTTATAATGGTGGGAGGGGCTTTGATTTGGTAAATAAAGATTTGATCCGGCGATGCCTTTAGAAAAATGTTTTAATTTGAAGGCGTCTGGTTAGAGGAAATTTTATTTCAGCATTCCGCAATGTAATTTCCGGTGAAATAAAAAAGATTGAAATATTTGTGCAAGAACCTGATCATAAATATATAGAATATTTATTTTATCAGGACGAGGGTTTAAAATAAAAGCCATATGATAAGACCCTAAATACAAATTAAACTGATAAAATGTTAAATTCCTAGAAGTTCCTTCTGCGAAGGCACCCTTGATTAATCCTTTTGCTTCTTGCTTGAGATGACACAAATCAGTTTCGAAAGAAAAACACCATTAATTAATAAAGAATCTTACTGTTTATTCCTTTAGAATTTGTATATAACTGACACACCAATCTCAGAAGATTTCGATGAATCATCATAGCAATGCTAAGGAGGTTTGAACGGAAGGACTGGTTAATTGGTGAATCAATTAAGGAATTTGATTAAATGGTCAAAAAGCAAATCCTTGTTGATTGTATGTAGCGGGAGAATTCTATTTCCTGTTTACATAGGTACTAGTTTTCGTTGTAAAAATTGCCCGTTTTGAATGTCAAGACTTGTTTTGTTTGTGCATATCAGACTGGGTGCCATGGGTACAGCTGTATGCCGTATTAACTTTCATTATTCCCAATTTCCTCCATGCATAGCTCAATGATCATAGGATCGAGCTTTTTGATACCTCTACCACATAATAATGTATGTACTAATTGGGCTCACCAACTTTATACAGTTGATTGAAATTGGTCACTGTTTCCATCACTACCTGTACGGACTGAGCACCTGAATCATAACTTCTGAAACTCACCATCCTATAATTGTTTAATCATATATACATTTACTGGCATGAAAATGCATATTTATACTGAATAGAGTATTTTCACCCACAATTTCATTTAGCCTCTAGACCGTAATTTTAAACTATACATGTACATAATCAGGTACATATGTTCAGATAGAAGCGCGTAAAGTACAGGCATTTGCATTAGGGACACTCCTTAACCTCAGGGATCTTTCATTTGCGATAAAACGGTGATATAAAACCAGAGCGAACGGGCAACTTTGAAATAGCCGATGCTCAAGAAGGTCTAGTCTACATGGCCCCCAATACTTACTTTGATTGAAAAGCGTTGGCACATATTTATAATAATCACATGCTATATTTGTATGTCTCTTTCTTTTTGTGGACTTGTTTTGTTCCATGCGTTTCATCAATGACATCATAAATTACAGTTGTGCAAAAGAAGCCAAAGAGAATTTTGTATGGCTCTGCAACGTTCAATAGTGATGACATCAAACATAATTGTTAAGTTCAGATTCATCTAAATGAAGCATTTCTCATAAAAGATGTGCATTTAAAAGAACACATTTTATACTTTTTAGAGTATATTCAGAACACACACACACAGGATTAAAAGATTAAAAGGCAGAGCAGTAAAGAAAAAAGACAGAAAATGGAGGGATATATCAATGCCTATTTAAGAACGAAATGCATCGATATACAAGGCTTTCTCTCATTGATTTAAGACATGAATATGTGAATTCCACACAACATGCTTACTCTCATACACAGAAATCTGACTGAAGAGTTGTTC